>PVIC010034230.1:0-19704 GCA_004025085.1 Thryonomys swinderianus
CTCCAGCAGAGATCTGGCAGGAGAGTAGATACAGGCCAGGCAAGAAGGAGGAGGGCGAGCAATTCAAGCAGAGGGAAGAGCATTGCAAAGATCCTGGAGCAGGAAGGAGCGTAGAGAAGATTAGGATTAGAAGGAAGAACAGTATGTCTTAAGCAGGGAATTCAGGGCCAGAGTGATAGGCAATGAAGCTGGGAAGGTCAGCAGGAGCTAGAATATGCCCTGCCCTGAAGCACTGATCTTTTTGTGCTCAACTCAGCAACGATATTATCCCCACAAAGAGAGGAAGGCAGGACTCAAATGCTAGCTTCCCAGGCACTTGGCACAGCCATGGTCCACACGCCATGACCACTACAGCCCAGTTTGCAGCAACGAGGACAGACTGTGAGCGCCCGGGTGTTAACCACCCTTCATCTCAAGGGTCTGCTCTCTTGGAAGCAGGGATCCCAGCTCCTGCCAAGCTTGCTGGGTCTTGCTGCACAAGGGTTCCAGACAGGGGCTCCCAGCAGCACCGATGCCAGAGCAGTGGCCCTTACGTGCCTCTGTCCCCGAGTGTGGAGGTTGGTTCCACCACCAAGATTAAATCCCCCCTGTTGCCTGGCCTGCAGAAATGCCCGTCGGCAGCTTGCATCCTCCAGCTGCCGAGTCTGGGACTGAAGGCCTGCTGCAAAGCACACGTGCTGCTCAGGTGTCCGTGCTGGAAGGTACAGGCTGTGCCCTTCTTGCAACCACTGTCACAGCAGGGCAGGGACCCCGGATGCCCACAGCCAAAAGTTCAGCTATCAGCCAGCAGTGTGTAAGGAGTGGGGCCATTACATTCCTCTCTGCTGCATCCATGATCCAGAGGCAAACAAAGGAGGTCAAGCAGGAAGTTAAAAATCTGGGTTTCAGCCAGGCGTGGTGGCTCACACCTGTAATCCCAGCACTCAGGAGGCAGAAACAGGAGATTGCTGAGTTTGAGGCTTGCCTGGACTACATAGTGAGCTCAGAGCCAGCCTGGACTACATAGTGAGCTCTGAGCCAGCCTGAACTACAAAGCGAGACCCTGTCTCAAAAAAAAAAAAAAAAAAATCTGGGTTTCAAAGCTGGACAACTGTGGTTTAAGTCCTGTCTCTGTCACTTGTCCAGCAGCAACTCCTGGACAAGTTTCCTAACCTCTTGAGTATTTCTTCATCTGTATGGCAATGTCTATTATGACCGCTACTAATTGCATGTGACTCTTGATGTTTAGTTAAAATGCAGCAAAATTTAAAATTCATTTGCTCAGGGGCACCAGCTGCATTTCGAGCACTCCTGTGTCTCATGGCTGTTGCACTAGACAGTGCATATTTAGACATTCCCAGCACTGAAAAATGTGCCCTTGCACAGCTTTCATCTATGCAGCAGAGACAGTGAGAAGACTTATTCTGTGGATCATGATGAGAAGCACTCAACACAGAGATTGTAAAGCAACCTAGCAATATGCCAGTCTGTAGTAAATGCTCCACTAATGTTTGCTATGGTGGCAATGGGACGGATGGAATGGCAGAGTCCATTCACTCCTGTGTGCGTTCTCTACACCCTGTTGTGTCCATGGGAGAGGTTTTGGAGTCAGCCACCCATATGCCTGAATTCATTTATCTGTGTAAGTGTTGAGCACCTGCTCCTGGCTGAGCACTGTTAGGCTTATGAGATGGCACATGTTGGAAAAATATGTGTTCTTTGTCCTCCAGGAGAGGAGGCCACAAATAAAATGGAGAGGGTGAAATGTACGTGCCTCAGAGCAAAAGAAAGGCATAATAAGCCAAAGCGCTTCCTAGAGGAGGTGTCATTGACTCCAGGAGATCTCCAGGGAGTAGGATGCAAGTCAGAGAGGCTTAGAGGGCGTCCCGACAGAGAGCGGCATAGGCCTACTCCGGGGGTCTGAAAAGCACCGGAGTGAGAAACAACTCAGCACGGCTGGTGTAGAGAGGGAAGGGTCTGCCTGCACCGGGGACGTAAGGGTGCCAACACGGTCAGCTCCCTGTGCTCCTGAGAAACGGCACTGATGGAAGCCGCTTCCTGGAGTTCCTGCAGGGACTAAATGCATTAATACAGGTGACGTGTTTATGGCAGTTATAAGCACAAAGTGAACCCACACTGTAGAAAGATGGGTTGTCACTAATCATAGCAGCACGATGGCTACAGAGAGCACTGCTTTCGTCATGCAAAAGGGAAGTGTTGCTCTCCTGTGTGAGCAGGGCTTGCAGGTTCCTAAAGTTATATTGGCTGATCACACCTCACTTGCCTTCAGGGGAATTTGGAACTGTGAAGTTCATGTGCTAACTGATATGGAATGGGGCCTCGGCTCCAGAGTTGATTCATTGCCTCCACTGGCCTCTGTCTGGTAATGCCAAAGGGTGATTTCTCCTGTGGGTTCCAAAAAATGCATAGGAGCTCACTGGCAGGGCCTGGCAAGGAAGCATGGGCCAATTCCTAACTAGTGATGGGACTCTGGCATCTGAGCCACTGAGCACCCCAGTTTCCAGCTCCTTGCTCCATCTCTGCCCTTGGAGGCCAGGGCAGTGGCCCTGAGGTCTGATCTAGACCCACTCAGTCACAGAGGCACTTAGAACATGCATCCTCCCCTTGCAGGCCTTGTCTCGTTGTTGAGGCCTCCTCTGCCCTTTGGGTGCCGTGTGACACCTCCTGTCAGGTTAGGTCCCCAGGCTCCAGGCCTCAGTGAGTACCCAACACACAGTAGGCCTTCAGTGCAGATGACTGTGAGGTGACAGATGCTCTCGGTCCTCTTCTTATGTCCTGCTTGGCTCCAACCAGCCCAAGCATGATGGGGATAAGACATGTCCCCTTCCTAAGAGCAAGAGGCACATGCAGTCTGTGGAGATGGGGTGGCTGGCACCCCTTCATGGCCCAAGGGGATGGACACAGGGAGATAGAGTCCCAGGTCTCCTTGGGTGATACCACACATCTCAGTGGGACTCAGTTTCCCTGTCTGCAGCAGAGCCCAGGTACCTCTGAGGCTTCTGCCCGTGCTGAGCCTCCCCATGTTGGGTCCAGGTCAGGGTTTGATGTCCTTGGCCTGCCAAACTGTGCCCTGTTGGCTCCTGCAAACCCCATCCCAGGCCACAGGACATTCTGCTTCTGTCTTCCTTTCTTCTCTTGGGGAGTATCTCTGCAGGGCTTTCCTATGGCTTCCTTTTCAGTTATTTCTGTAGCCCCTCATCTCCCAGCATCCCTGGAAATCTTGAGGTTCTGGAACCCACATTTCCATATTACACTTTCTCCTTAGTCATTCACCCAATGATTTCCATTTCCAAGAAGACGAGAGGATTTTAATTGTGGGTCATAAGCTATCAGGTCATCAAATCAATTTAAGGGGCTGTAACCAGCAGGTTTAATGAAATGAAATGGAATGAAGAAAGATGAAATCACAAAGAGCGAATGCACTGCATGTAGTAAGTGCAATACTGCCCCCGGGAAGCTTTCAGCTGTTGTGGAATTGTTCCCCACAGTGGTTTTCTCATCCTAGGTCTGTCAAATACCCGAAAGTCAAAACTTTAGATTCTTCCATCTCCCAAGTCTGTGTCATCAGCCCATTTGTCTTCCCTGTGTTTTGGATTTATGTGCCCAGGTACCCATTGCCCGTCTAGGATGGCACACAGAGACTCCAAGCCATGGGTGCAAACCAAGTGAGCATTTTCCTGACCCACCCCATCCTCATGTGTCACCAGGACCCTTTGTCCTTTTCTGGCCTAGGAACCCCAGGAGCAGCTTCCTCCCTCTCCTTACCCCTCAGCCCACTACCTTTTGGATTCTGCCTCCATGCCTGTCCCCTCCTGTCACCCCAGCACAACCTTACTCATGCAGTCTTGCCATAGCCTTCTGTCACCTGTCTGCCTCCATTCTGCCCCTGCATCTTTTTTCTACTATGGACTAAGGACAGTTTTTCCAGATTGCAAACCCAGTCAAGACCTCCCTGGCTTAAAACACTGAACTTTGAAGCACATCCATGATCTCTCCATGGCTTCTCGGGAGCCCCATCTTTGTTTACTGGGTAAGGGGCCAGTTCCAGCTCCCAGCACTCCAGTCACACCAAGAGAGAAGACGTTCCCCCGATCCACCAGCCGGTCCCATCCTTCTCCTCGGCAGCAGGAATTGGCTGTGGTACCCACCTCCAGGGGATGTTCCCTTCCTCTACGCCGTCGCAACACCTCATCTTGGCATTGCCCTGCTCTCTACATTTCAGTCTATTTCCAAATCAACTCTGCAGAATCACCACCTCTTAAGAATGCAGAGATGCAGCGCCCCCATCAGACCTACAGCATCATGTATTTCTGTTCCATCTCTTTCCCCACTATTCAGTATCTCCTGTGGCCTGGGGCTGGGCAGGGACAAACTACACTTTGCCATCTATCTCCCCAGGGCCTGGTGCAGGACCTGGCAATAAGTGGTGCCCAGGCAGTCCTGAGTGAACCATTCCTAGACATGACATGGTCCCCTCACCCTCCCTCCTTCCAGCCTGTTGTGCCGGAAATGACCTTTTATGAAGGCCTTTGTGACTGATGTGTGATTCTCTGGGAGGCTGGGAAGGTTTCCTTTGGCTACAGAGGAAGCTAGATGAAGAGCAGCCCAGCCCTGGGTGATGAGGGGCTGGCGGTGGCCCCAGGACAGGCTGCCTGGGTGAGGAGGGGTCCAGTGGAACTGGAGGGAGTTGGAGGAGAGTGCCCTGGTTCCTAGTCAACAGGAAGGGCCTTCTTCCTCTGGGATCGCATTTCAGCCCAGCTGCTTGGACAGAACCTGAGCTGGGACTGGGACAGTGGGGGAGGGGTGGTGACAGACAGGCTGATGGGGAAGCCAGCACCAGGACAGACAGATGGCTGCAGGTCCAGCTCACATGGCCCCCACACCCCCCAGTAGTAGTTCATGCAGAAGGCCCAGGGAAGGGAGCTCGGCTGGGAACCCCACAGCGCCCTCATGCTCCCTCCCCTCCCCCATCCTGCTTCTCCAAGCTCAGGGACATTGAATCTGTCCCTTGATGGACCGCCAAGAAAAGTCTTCTTCCACATCCTAAATTTGTTAGCATCCGCTAATCTTCCTAACCTTCCTCCCTCCTGCACGAGACAGGCACCTCCCTAAGGACACTGGGTGCTTCTTGGATTCTCAGCGGGAAACAGAGAGGGGCAGAGGTGTCCCTCTGGAGGTGCCTGTTGTGTGCAGCGGCTGCTGAGGAAACGTGGGACAGGCCAGGGTTTGGGGCTGAGAGCAGCAGAGGCCGTTTGGCCCCCTGGAGCCCCAGTTTGCCCTCAGTGGTTCTTAGCTGGGGCCTCCATGCAGGAGGCCTGGTCCTCCTTAGTGCCTAGGCTAGGCTGCTGCCAAAAACTGAAGCTGCCCAGATCTAGGTGGAGACAAGAGAGGAATTCTGCAGCCCAGCAGCTCTTTCTAACCCTCCATTGTTTTCTCCTCTTCTCCTTTCTAACCTCTCCCACCTCTTTTGCTCCTTACGGCCACCATCTAGTGAGCCAAGCACCATGCCCAGGCCGGACCCCAGCTCCTTCAGAACTCTAAGAGATAGGAATTTTTACCCTCAATTTACAGAGAAAAGATAATGAGGCTCAGAGAAGCAAAATAACATGTCTGTGTATTCAGGGTCCCCTGAGAGTCGGGGCTGGGCTTGCTGTTGACCACTGTACCATCCTGTCCCACATGTGTGCATGCATTCAGTCAAGGTCACTAACTATGACCTAGTAACTGAAATTCCCGTAAGCATCTTTTACAGGACTAGGCACACAGTAGGCCCTCAAGTGAGTGCCCTTCCTGCATTCTTCATCTCTGCCTCTCCTCCTCCTGACCTTTGTCCTTCCCTCCCTGTGCTCGGCCCAGGTGAGAAGAGCCAGGAAGGCAGAGAATGCACTGTGACCTCAGGGCCTCTGGGCCCTAAGCCTCCCAATAAATAACAGGGTCTGTATCTGAGCCGCAGGCTGTGCAGTGGCTCTGACAGAGGACAGGCACTTGCTGGCTGAGGGATTAGGAGTCCTGGAAGGCGGGGATGGGCTCCTGCCAAGCGGCAGGGGAGGGGCCTTAATCAGTCTCCCTTTCTCTAGTCGCCTGTGACCCATAAAAGCACAGCGGCCCTGCAAAACAGGCCAGCGAACCTAAAGAGAGGTCAATAGGTTCTCCACATCAAGGGCCTGCGTGGGGGAGGGACTGGCCCACTGGGAGGGAGGGTGATGGCAGGCCCCTGGGCCAAAGCAGTGAGAGGACCTTCTGAGATCCAGTGCATTTGGAATGAGGGCAGGAAGCAGCCCCCCTCCCACAGCTCTTCCCTCCTTCCTCTTCCAGTGGTTGTCTGTCCAGGTGGAGTCCTCTAAGTCATGGGGGTTGGGGAGCCACTGGGTTAGCTGAGACCAAGGGCCCCTGGGCGAAGGCAAGACAAGCGCAGTGGTTTCCAGGAAGAAGGATCAGATGGCCACCCGTATCACAAGGCAAGCCAGCTGAAGTGCTGATGGTATGAGGACTCCAAACGAATTACAGTCACCCCGCAGCAGCCACCCCGAGCTCACACAGCTGAGGCTTAGTACCGAGGTGCACAGCTGCCCTTCGTGGCATGTCTGTACGGGCTGGACCCACCATGCACGCGCGGGTCTCGTGCTCAACACAGCCTCTCAAGCTGACCCCACTAGTGCTTTGTAGCAATGGAGAGACTGAGACTTCATGAAGTGAAAAGAAACTTGCCAGAGGCTTCAGCTGCTGAGAGCCACTGGGCTCCAGGCCCAACTCCGTTTGGCTCCGAAGCGCACACACAAGGTGCCTCCAGCAAGAAAGAAATGAGATAATGCTTAGAACCCCAGCAGAGCTGGATATGGTACGGTGCATCTGTAATCCAGCAATCTGGGAGGCTGAGGCAGGTTTGCAAATTCAAATCTAGTCTGGAGCAATTTAGAAAATTAACAAGACCCTGTCTCAAAATTTAAAAACAAAAAAACATAAGGGGTAGGGTGTTAGGGGTGTAGCTCAGTGCAAAGGTCCTGGGTCCAAACCCTAGTACCAGGAAAGGAAAAGAAGAAATCACCCAAATGGAAGAGCTAACCTAACAGGCACGGGCTGATTCTGTCACCTCCGCTGGCATCCAAATTTTGCTGTGTTTGTGAAAGCAAATGGATATGATCTCATTAGACCCAAAAAAGATGCCCTTCCCCTTATGACAGCAAGAGGAAATGTCACCTACAGAGCTAGCACTGAGGGGGTAGCTGGGGGACAAGTGAGGGCCACACCATCACCCCATGGTGTCCCCTCTGACCGCTCACTCTCCCCTTGGGGCCATGTTCTGTGAACAGCAGACATTTGTACAACCACAGGCTGCCTCCTGCACCTACGTGTATCCCTGTTTCCCTGTCCCCATGGATTTCTCCTGGGGCTACCTCTGCACCCAGACACCTGGGGTACACTGCCACTGCACACTAATTCATCTCCATGTTCTCCTCCAGTTCAGATAGACTAGAATTTTCTCAATGGTTTCTTAAGGTCAGAGGGAAATAGTAAAATCTTTTTCAGAGTTCTCAGAATCCTCAAAGGTTCTTACATCACAGCACTCACAGGAACCAGGTTCCCAGCCCTATGCTGATGGAAAATTAGTCTCATCCGGGTCTCAGGTCCTCTCTCAGCCCATCAGAGGTGAGTGGAGCTGTCCTACCCTCAGATCCTTGCCCCCATCTTCCAGGATGCTTTGGCCATCTGCTTTGGCCCACACAGCAAAGCCACTTTGTCATTTCCAACCCTGACATGAAGGTCCATAGTGGGGCCCCAGCTGTGCAGCCCTCCTGCCCTGTCTTTGGGGAGGGTCATGGGTTTTTTTCATTGTCTCATAAAGACAGAATTTCATTTTTACTTATTTTTATTACAAGAATATTGTTTCTCTTTTTCTCCACTTCTTTTGATCTTGGCCTCAATGTCCCCTGATTCTGCCAGATATTCTGACCTTGGTAGCCTGTTTCTTCAGATGCAAGCTTTATAGTCTTCTGGTGCACCTGGGGGCTGGGACAAGGATCATGGCTCTGCCATCTTCCCAGGATGCCTCATCCCTAGGGCAGACACAGCTGCCATGCCGATTTCTTTGGGGGATATTCCCCATCTGCCACAGTTCCCCATTGCTGGCCTGCTTCCAGGCTCCTCACCCACTGTGACAGCCTGGATGACATCAGCTTCTCTGAATTTCCCTGTCCAGTGCCTCACAGGACAGCAGGGGTCCCACAGCCAGCACCTGGGTGAGGGCAAAGGTCAGGAGAGCAGGTTGGCTCTGCTCTACTCTGATTTATTAGCCTCTGTCCCCATTAGGGGTTGTTGTCCTGGAAAAGTAGTGACTATGGCAGCCTTGCTGGTAACACAAGAACTCCCACTGGGTGAGCTGGGGTGGAGGTAGGCAGGCACTTTGGTCTTTAGCTATAGCACAGGTGAAAGAGGTCCATACGTTCCATCCTCTTTAAAAGAGCCTGTTGTAACTCGGGACCTCCTTGTGCCTGGATCTGCACAGGTCTCTGCCCAGCAATGTAGGCTGGCCCTGAGTTGAGAGGGAAACTGCACTCAAATCCCTGGCCTTTTCTCCAGTGGGATCTGGGTACAGTGGCTGTTCTAGGAGCCTTGTGAGGACCTGGAAGCACATGTGCATTCTTCCTGGTACAGGGCGACACACTGCAGGGCACATTCCCTACCCTGCAGGGCAAGATCTTTGGAATCTCTTCAGCAGCCACTCCCTTATGGCAGGAGCTTCATCCTTAGAGGTCCTGCCAGTCTGGTAGGGACAGTGCTCCACATGGCAACAAGTATGCTCCTTGTGATGCTGAGCTGAGCAGACTGAGGTCCCTGGCACACTGACATTGAAAAGGAACATAGTTACCACTGTGCAGGGCAATAGCATTGGAAGGAAGAGAAGGCAAAGGGGACTCTGAGCTGTAGTGCAATCTCTGTGATGGCCGCAGCCTACCCTGGGGATCCGGAAGTGGGCCTGCCCTCTAAATTTGTCCTATGCTGGGTGTGAGGGATGTGCCACAGAGAAGATCATCAGACAGGTGGCACCTCCTAAAGGGAACAAATATCTGAGAGGATCTGCTCAGCGGTCTCAGTGACTGGGGACACAAATCCTTCTTCCCAAGTAGAGAATCTGGGTGACAATCTGGACTGAATCTGCTCTACTCTGATTTATTAGCCTGTCCTCATTAGGGGTTGTTGTCCTGGAAAAGTAGTGTTCACTCCAGACCTCAGGACATGGCTGATGATCTGGAGACCAGACTCCACTTCCGCTTTCACTGAGGGAGCCACACAGCCCTCAGAGAACGTTGCTTCCCCAGCAGTGGCTGTGGTGCTCCTGGCAACGCTTCAGAACCTGTTGGTTTGGGGACAAAGAGAATGTTGAACCCAACAAACACATCCGTCCCCCTTAGGTGCTGATTGTTGGAGACTCTCAGGCTCAGAGAAGTGGGAGAGTCAAAGGGGACCTCCTTCCACCCCTAAGCCAAAGTCCCTGGATACCCCAAAAGCTCACCACTCTTGGAGAAGTCAAGCTCCCACTGTGGACTCAACATGTGGCCCTGCCTGCCTTACTGTTCCTGCCACTATTGGTTTCTTTTTACCTCCTGAAACTTAAGGGCGGAGCTGCTTAACAGACCATTCTATGGTGATGAAACATTTCACACCTGAATGAGGCTATAGCTCATGGTAGAATATCTGGTTAGCACAAGGGAGCAACACACACACACACACACACACACACACACACATTTTACCCAAGCCATCTAATACAGTAGCCTTTAGCCAAAAGTGACTATTGAACAATTAAAAGATGGTTATTGAGACCGAGAAACTGAACTGAATCTTTTATTTTAACTAATTTAATGGCCACAGGTAGTAGCTGCTCTATTAAGCATCACAGCTCCAGCCACACAGGCCTTTTTTGTTGTTGTTTGTTTCCCAGACACTCATGTTTATTCCTGCCTCAGGGCCTTTGCATTTCCTATTGCTAGTATATTGCCCCTTAGGTGGATGCTGTCCTAGTAGTTCCCTCTTATTAAGTTTCATGTTTCCATCACCTCCTTCTTTAACAAACTAAGTTAAAGCATTTTTCTCAAATCAGATTCCCCCAGATTATATTACTCTGTTTCAGTTTGTGCATAGCTACTCCTAATGCCTGAATTTTTCCACTTATTTATGTCTGTTTATTGTCTTATTATCCATAACTAGGAATAGTAATACTGATGATGTAAAAGCTAATATTTCAATGGCACAATGTGCCAGTACTGGTTTGAGCACTTCATTACCTCAATTTCCACACCAGCTCTGTGAGATAAGTACTGCTTAGCCCCAATTCTATACCCAAGGACACCAAAGCTCAGGGGCAGACTCCCATATGGTCACAAGCTGGGTCTCTGCCTTAAAACCTCAATAGGCTAAGCACCAATGTAGGCTGTGCCGGACACACACAGCCAGGTCACCAGTGCCTCCCTCCTTGGCTGGTGGAAGGGATGACCAGTCCTGGCTGTGAGAACTGGCCCTGCAGCTTAGCTGCCAGCCCCCTTCACCCATCCTGAGAGCCAGTGGGCTGGGAGGACAGAGGAGTGAGCCTGTCTGGGCACCGAGTGACCTTGTTGGCCAAGGTGGACCCTCCACCAGTCACAGCCACCACCAAAGTCACTGCTGGGGCCCAGCTGAGGCTGCTCAGCCTGTTTATTGTGCTTTCCTAGCGCCTCTGGCAGAGAGAGAGAGCAGAGACCACCCAGCCTCTTCCTCTGCTGATCTCACGCCCACCTGCCTCCCTTCTGAGCATGCGCCTGGGGCCCTCCAGCTGCAGGGAGAGGAGGGTCATTGGGAGGAGCAGAGGCAGCCATGCTGATGGGGGTTCCTTCCTGAGAGCAAGCTCCTGATAACACAGCCTGGCCCCCAGGATGCCCCAGCCCCTCCTAACAGCATCTTCTCTTAATTTAAAAGGCCATGGTGGGGGGCTCCTCTGGGCAGGAGCACTCCTGAGCTGGGGAGGCCATCAGCCAGCTCAGCTCCTCTAGATGATGCTGTCCCCATTTTCTGCACACTGGCAACCCGCCATCTCCCACATCCTGCACTGCACCCAGGGCCTCTAGGCTTGGAAAGACTTTGGACCAGCAGTTGAACCCCCAATTTCCAGTTCCAATAAGGCATCCTTTCTCTGGGTGACCTGGGGTGTCTGGTCTCCCAGCCTGTGGTGCAAGTTGGTGTGAAGGAACACAAAAATCTTAGGACAGTTGTAGGGACTGGAGAAGTCCAGGGCTTGGGAAACTCCTAAGAGTCTCTGCACACAGGGCCACAAGCAAATGCAAAGAGCTGTAACAACACTCCACAGAGGATTCATGTGGACCTCCCAGTCCCACTTCCGTAGCCTAAGAAAACAACCAAAAGAAAAACGCTGTTGATTGCACCATAGAGTTTTAGAAGCATAGAAATGTCAAGGTGTAGTGCCCTGTCCGTAGGTTAATCACAGTATATTGTGCAGCTGTTTTAAAAATGAAGCCAGGCACAGGTGCATACCTGTAATGCCAGCTACTCAGGAGGCGGAGGCAGGAAGACAGCAAGTTGGAGACCAGCCCGGGCAACTTAGCTAGACCCTGTCTCAAAATAAAATTTACAGGGCCAGAGGGTTAGCTCAGTGGTTCCGACGCCTGCCTTGCAAGCACAAGATCCTGAGTTCGATCCCCGGTAACCACATACAGTGCTGGGCGTGGAGACTCATGCTCACCAGCAATCAGTACCACATACCACAGTGCCAGGTGTGGTGGCTCACGCCTATAATCCCAGCACTCGGGAGGCAGAGACAGGAGGATTGCTGAGTTCAAGGCTTGCCTGTACTACGTAGTGAGCTCAGGGCCAGCCTGAACTACAAAGCAAGACTCTGTCTCAAAATAAAATAAAATTTACAAAGGGCTGAAGGTACAACTCAATGGTAGAGTGGTTTTGTGTGGCCTTCATGAAGCTCCTGGGTTCAATCTCCAGCACCTCAGTCAACGAAACAAAACAAAGATAACCATGAGGGCTGGGTAGGTGTGGATATGTTTGCCTGTTGTTTTAAGTGAAGGAAGCTGTGGACTCCACCGCTTCCTGCTCTGGGAACCTAGGGATGAGGACAAGAGAAAATGGAAATTGCGTGTGAACAGAGCTAGGGGTTCGGGGTAGTGCTTTTCTTTCACAGACCTTCTTTAATGTTCTTAAAGAGCTGTTTCAACAATAAATAAATGTCAGAAAAGCAAACCAATGGAAAAGAAAGCAAATCCAAATTCAAGATCTAAAGAGTTTTGGCTCTGCACAACTCAGATTGACCCTATTCCACGGGTCCTTGGCCATCCCAGCTTTCCACCCTCCTCTGCACATGTCTGAGAACCACCCCACTCACTGTGCACGTGTGCCACCCCTGCCTTTCTGGTCTGGTGTGTGACACTATGGCCTTAACACTATCCTTTTGCTTTTCTTCTCTCCTTGCAAGCTTAAGCTGCTGCCAGATGAAAAGGCAGCGGCTCTGTCCACCTCTATGAGCCACCAGACTAGTCAAAAATAGCACTGCAGAGGATTAGTCATTTCTGTGTGGGTCCTGGGTAGAGGAGTGGGGTGGTTCTTGTGTGTGCCCCAGGTATTTGCTATTCTGGAGTGGTCTGGTATGGCAAGCAGACTGACACTGTCAGCCCTGCTAAACACTTTCTAGAGGTTCAGGGGATCTGTACAGCTTTCTTCTGTGTGTAAGGAAGAAGAGGCCCCTGATTTCGCTGGCACCTGGCTGGTGTGGCCTGCCTTTGCCATCTCATGGACTCAGCTGGGAATTCCATCTCTGTCACTTATTAGTTATTTGGCCTTAAACAATCCTATGGAGCCCAGAGTTTTCATCTGAATATTTGTAGATAGCGTGTCACAACAATTAGACAGAGTGAATTGAAAGGGTCCCATGTCCTGGTAGCACAAAGAAGTGTGAAACATAGAGTAGCTGTCATATTGGGCACCTGTGAGCATAAGGGGATTGCAGGTGTGGTGGCAGAGGGTCCTCAAGAGGGGTGCCAGGCTGCTGACCCCGAAGCTGTGTGTTTCTTTTGACTTCCTGACCACAGGTATATTTGACCTTAGCCTCATGGGCAAATTACATAGCTGTCTGAGCCTTCATTAACTGAGAGATAAAGACAAAAATTATGTTTCCCTTGACTTTTTGAGACTATAAATTATAAACAAGCACCAGCACTTACTTTTACTATATATTTTAATTGTGTACAACTGAAAGTAAGATTTAAAAAAACAGATACCCAGAGGCAATTACACACCTCACTGATTGTTAATGATTCCCTATGACTGTTCCACCTGACCCTGCTGTCCTCCAAGCCTGAGGGAAGCTCAGTCTTCTAAGTCCCCGGCCTCTGGGGCACCTCTTCAGTAGCTGTCTTCTCTCTCTCTCTCTCTCTCTCTCTCTCACACACACACACACACACACACACACACACACACACACACACGGCAGCATCACCAAGGATGCTGTTCCCACCCATCCGTCCATTCCCTTGAAGACTCCTCTGTATGCTCAGCAAGGATTTTCTTCTTCATCTGTTCTCTGGACTGTGGCATTGTTACAGTCAGGCCTAGAAGGTCTTTGGAGATTGTGTGTGGTGAATTAGCAACTTGAGGAACAAATATGTCTCTCTCCTCGCTTCATTTCTCTGGCAGAGTGATTTGTGGCTGCTCTTACTGTTGCTTGGTGGTTCTGGGGATCAAACCCTGGGCCCTCTGCCCCTGAGCTCCAGCCTCAGCCCTTTCATCATCATTTTTTTTTTTGAGACAGAGTCTTGCTGAATTGACTTGAACTTCTGGTTCTTTAACCTCAGCCTCCCAAGTTATAGGCATGTGCCAGCACACCTGGCTCAGAGTGTTTGAAAATATTATTAAATTTGTATGAACATTTAGAAATCAGAAGATTTTTGCATACAGCAGCTAAAGTTTTACTTTTCTTGAAATGTTCAAGACCTGGCACTAGCAGGTCTGCACCCCGTGCAGTACTACGCTGCAGGGAGCAGGGGTCAGCCATCTTGGGCTCCCGGGCAAGGGGGGGCAGCGCTGTCTCTGACATTCCAATTGCACCACACCTGGTCCACTTCATTCCTTTGTGCCACCTGAATGGTTCCGTATAGGCACCAAAATGTGCAGCAACCAATCTCCCTCATTTCCTAAGGGGTACTGACTGAGGAATGAATAATGATCATGTCCTTACAAATCTTATCACATAACAGAAAAGCATGGAATTGATATCCGCCATAGAAACAAGAACAATGATGAACTGAATGATAAATCAAAATTCACTTCCTGAAAGTGGTGTGGTCCTGTGAAGTGCGTCCTGTGACCTTGCCGGAGAACTGTCTGTGCCTTATTAACATGGAAAGGGAGCAGGATTTGCACGACTGCCTACTTCCTGGGAAAGACCCAAGAGGGGAGAGGCTGGGGCCAGAGCAGGAAGTTCCTGATCTGGGAAGATGGGGGTGGCAAGGGGGCAGATCTTACTGCTTCAGGGAGATTTAGTCAAGGGTGACAAGTTCAAGTGCAGAGACCCTGAAAACATGGGTGAGGGGTTGGAGCCAGAGGAATTGGGTGGGAGAGCCCATCCTTGATTGGTTTTTGCCTTGACCAAGCAAAGAGTGACGAGACAGAGAACTCACCCCTAGATCCTCTGCCCCCTTCTGTGTACAACCCCCACCCTCAGCCCTGGGCTAGAGGCTAAGCCAGGAAACCGCTCAGCCTGAGAACAATGCCTGCCCTTGGCCTGAGTGTGCAAAGCGGGCCTGTAATCTCCACCAGTGAGACCCACCCCAGGATTCCCTCACTCAGGACTCTCGGTTCTGACCCTAGCCTGGAAGTGTCAGGGGCACAAGGAAGCAAGAAAATGCACAGCATGTCCCACCAGCCCCAAGCTGGTGACGCTAATCTGCTACCCAGCCCCCCACATCCTGAGTCTGCCTGCTTTTTCCTCTTGCTTTCTGGGGGGGGGGGGTTGGTGATCTAGGCCCTGCTCTGTCTAGCTGGGGACTCTGGGCAGGAGATGCCACCTCTGAGCCTGTTTCCTCCAGTGTAGAGTTAGACTGAAGACGGCGTCCATGTTCTAAGGCTTAGAAAGGCTAACTATGACAGTATCCGGGAAGCATTACGAGTAGTGCCAACTCTGGGAAGACCTCTTGGAGTGTCAGATGTCACTCGCTGCTGAGACTGGACATCGTTACTTCCCACTTCGTAACTATGATAATGGGCGTAGTAGCTATCATTTATTGCACAACTACTCTAAGCCAGGGATGCTGCTGAACGCTTACTTGAATTCTCTAATTTGTGCCTCCAGATCAGGAAAGTAGATACTATTATGACCCTCACTTTACAACAGTGGCACCCAGACAGGCTAAGCAATTTGCCCAAGGTCACACAGCTACTAAAGCAATGTCAAGGTCCAAACCTGTGGTTGGGTGGCTCCAAAGCCCAGGTGTTGCCCAAGACTCGAGACAGGAGCCTAGTTCCATTATGTCCCAGTAATGAGACTGCGTGTGGCCTCTGTCATTGGATGCACCAGCCTGGGTGGGGTTAGCAGTCAGTCCTCTGTGGGGCTCCAGCAGCCAGAGTTAAGAAGTAGATGAGAGTGATCTGAAATTGGCCCACGGAGGAGGCCATGTGGTCCTCAAAGGGATTTAAAAGCCTTTATTGCAGATTTTTCTTCTCAACAGTCTAAACATCTCCCCCCACGACCTAAGTCCTGGAGACTCTTGATTTGCTTGCACAGCTGAAGCAATAAATGCAGAGGTCAACAGGGAAAGCTTTAGGACATAATAGCTGATTCCAGATGCTGGCTCCAACTCTTAACCAGCTGTGTGACCTTGGACAAATTACTTAACTTCTCTGTGCAGCAAAAATAGGCCAAAAGGAGCATTGAAGCTGCTATCAGGTGCCTTCAGGGCACATCTGGTTCTGGCTGCATTGTTTGGGGCTGGGACTTGATCCCAGGGCCCTCCATGCCTCAGGGACCTCAATGCCTTGTCTCTCAGGGCCCAAAGTTTGGATAATAGCCATGTTCCCTGGGGCACTGTTAGAAAGAGTAAAGGGGATGCTGCCCAGAACACTCTGGAAATTTTAGTGCGTTTGTCAGCAGTGCCCCTAGACTCGGCAGCAGGATGCCAGCCCCTGGTGAATTCTAAATAAATATGACTTTAAATTTAAAAGCCCCTTCCTTAAGGGAAAGACACAGGCCTACTTGTCCAGACAAGACTGAAGGAGCCCACAGCCTCTGCCTGGCCTCAGCTGGGTGGCACCAAGTTGGTCTGATCTGGCTGCACCCCTCGGCTGCCCTACTCCCCTTCACCAGACATGGCCCTAAGGAGAGCCCAGAGGTGGCAGCTGAGCTGTCCCAGCAGCAACTCACCAGCACCCTGGGTACAGTGGTAAGATCCACTTGGGGAAGCAGTCCTAGGCCAGAGCTGTAGTGTCCCAGGGCGACCCTCCTTCTGGGACCCCACGAAAGACAAGCCAACCTGGCTCAGGGCTCCATGGCAGGGCTGGCAGTCAGGGATCTTGCTAAACCCTCCATCTGCTTCCAGTCCTGCCTCTGCCCATCGGCCCCAGATGAGAAGCTGCAGGACACTATAGCCGGTGGAAGAGTCAGAGCTCACAGCCGAAGTTTCCAGGAGGTTCTGGAAAGTTCTCCCCTTTCTGCCCCTTGGTCCTTATTCCTAAAAGGGGTCACTGATTCCTGCTCCTCCAGCCCTGCAGGGTGGCTTTGTGGCCCAGCTGGGAAATAGCCAAATGAGAGTCCTGGGAAGGCAGGGGAGCCAGATGTGGAGGGATAAGCCCAGTCTGGCCACTGGCATCCAGGCTCCAGACAGCAGTGCCAACATGAGTGAAGGGGAGGGATCATAACCCTTCTAAGACCCAGACAGAAGTCAGCCAGAGCCCTGACCCCAGAGAGGCGCAGGGGGTCCCAGAGACTAGAGTTTCCCAGCCTCTCTCTGTGGGGAGGAGAGGACAAGGAGAGGGCCTTATTGGGGGCAGAGCTGCCAGCGCCTCAAGCTGAAGACCTGGGGTCTCTGTCCTGAGGGAGCTAGGGAGAAAGCCGACTTTCATGGCATCCAGTGCAGCAGCCTCCTGTAGCTGGGTGCCAAGCAGATGTGTAGGAGAATGTGGTGGTGCCCCTTACCCATGGGATCGTGTTCCAGGATCCCAAGAGGGAGCGAGTACTGCACGTAGTCCTGAACCCCTATCCTCAGTACTGCTTTCCTCTGCTTCTATACATATGCTCGAGTTTAACTTTTGTATTTTTAATTTTTGTTTTTTTTTTAATTTGTGGTACTGACGATTAAACCCAGCATGTTCACACTGAACTATATCCCTAGCCCATGTATATCTATTATCTATCTGTCTGTCTGTCATCTATCTATCTATTTATCTATCTATCTATCTTGAAAACACATCTTGCTAAGCTGCTCTAGGTGGGCTCAAACTTGTAATCTTTCTGCCTTAGCCTCTCAGAGTACTGGGATTGTGTCATTACACCCAGGTATAAAGTTTAATTTATAAATTTAACTGTAGTAAGAGACTATAATAATTAATACTGAAGCATGGCTATTATAACAAATATGCTGTAATAAAGTCCAGCATTACTATTCTTGTGCTTCGGAGTCCTTACAAAGTAAAACAAAGTTACTTAAACACAGCACCATGACATCACATGACATCTGATCTAATGTTCACAGAGGGTTACTAAGTGACTAATGGGCAAGTAGCATATACAGTATGGATACACTGCACAAAAGAATGGTTCCAGTTCTGGCAGAATACAGCAAGACAATAGGAGATTTCATCACACCACTCAAAGTAGCATCAATTAAAACCTGTGGAGGGCTGAAGATTTAGCTCAGTGGTTCCAGCGCCGGCCTTTCAAGCACAAGGCCCTGAGTTCGATACCAGTAACCACATACAATGCTGGGCATGGTGACTCACGCCCACCAGCCATCAATACCTCATACCACAGTGCTGGGCATGGTGGCTCACGCCTGTAATCCCAGCACTCGGGAGGCAGAGGCAGGAGGATTGCTGAGTTCCAGGCTTGGCTGGGCTACATAGTGAGCTGAGGGCCAATCTGAACTACAAAGTGAGACCCTGTCTCAAAAAAAAACCTGTGGAATGTTTATTTCTGAAAGTTTCTGTATAATACTGAACTATGGTAACTGCAGATAACAGATACTTTAAAAGCAAAAACACAGGTAAGGGGCACACTGGGACATTCCGGAAGTGAGCATGAAGGAATATAGTCAGGGTATGAAGAGGCGCTTTTCTTTATCTTCCTATACTGTGTTTAGTTTTGCTTGCAAGCCTCTCTGCCTTCTGCAGGAAGGTGAGAAAAGTAACTGAAAAACTCACCACTTCCTGTTTAATCCTGTGCCTTGTGGGCTCCCTATGAGGACACCAGTCCCTTCTCTCTTGCATCCTTCCAGGGTTACAGCTGGCTGGGGAGGCCCGCTGATGCCACACAGGGCAGAGGACACAGTATGTCCTCTGGTCATCTTGGGTTTTGGTGTCATCTTGCCAGGGCCTGGGCTGGGTCTCCCATACTAAAGCTCTCCTTCCCACAATGTGTAGTCATCTCCCAGAGCTCTGAGGCTGCTTTTCCCAGTTCCAGGGGACTGGAATAGACAGAACCACTGTGGGGGGAGTGGGGTCTCCTGTACCTTGCTGAAGCTCTCCCCATCTTTCCATTTAAACCGACCCAGCCAAAGCTATCTGTACCCCTCATGGGGCTGTATGGAAGATGGGGAGTTGCCAGAATAAAAGTGAGATCTCCCAGGAAGGAGGAGGTTAGTGACTACTAAGAGGTGACAGAGGGAGTCTGCCCCCCAGACCTACCCTGTCCTGTCGTAGAGAGGAGCTGCTCAGGACTGGCCAGGCATCTGAGCATCCCCCCCACTGACTCCATCCCCACCAGCCCAGGGACAGGAAGTGGGTACCTCTAGACTGAAGGGTAGGCTTTGCCAGGTCAGGATGGTTGGAGAGCCCTGGTGGCCACTGCCACGAAGTCTGCAGCAAAGTACCAGGTCTCTAGTACTGCCCACAAGTGGCTTCAGGTGTGGCACTCACAGCTATGGTCTCAGAAGTAATGGAAGTCAATAATAGAACCACACTGGATGGGACTTGGCTGGCTCCTGTTCCTTTTGGGTCCAAACTCTGAAGTGTCTCTGCTGATCTCAACAGTTGAGTGGGCGTGGGGTGGGGACAATTCATGTTAGTTCTTACCCCAGTCTGTGCACTTCCTTCTCTGCTGATCATCAAGGGCCTGGTCCTGCCAGATAAGTCAGAGGAAGGTCCTTACGTTTTCCTTACTTCCCTCTCCCCAGATGTCTCTAGCTTTAGTTCCATTGCAAAAGCTGGTCCATCTGCTGGTTGATAGTAGCTACACTGGAAAGAATCGTGAAGTCCTGTCTAGGCTCAGTGAGGAAAAACAATTGTGATCAATTAGCAATGTCTGCTGGGAGCTCAGCAACGGACAATGTGGGTGGATGTGATTTAAACTGCGGCCCACAACTCCCAGCACCTGTTACTCTCCATCAACCTGAGCTGCTGCAAAAAGCTGGGCCTGTTTCATGGCTGAGAGATGTCATCATAACCCACATCTGAGCTGTGACGTGCCGATGAATGTGTAACAACCAGCCCTCCCTCCCTCCC
>PVIC010034231.1:0-19678 GCA_004025085.1 Thryonomys swinderianus
TGAAATTTTTTCTTTTCTTCTTTTTTTGGTAAGTTTGGCCTAGGGTTTATCAATCCTTTTATCTTTTCGACAAACCAACTAAGATTCACAGATCCTTGGTTTTTGTTTTTGTTTTTGTTTGAGACAGGGTCTCGCTTTGTAGTTCAGGCTGGCTCTGAGCTCACTATGGAGCCCAGGCAAGCCTTGAACTCAGCAATCCTCCTGTCTGTGCCTCCTGAGTGCTGGGATTACAGGCGTGAGCCACCACGCCCGGCATTGTGGAATGTGGTATTGATTGCTGGTGGGCGTGAATCACCACACCCAGCATTCTATGTGGTTACCGGGGATCGAACTCAGGACCTTGCGCTTGCGAGGCAGGTGCTGGAACCACTGAGCTAACCTTCCAGCCCTCCTTGGTATTTTTATTAGTCTCAATTTCATTAGTTACACTTGGATCTTTATAATTCATTTCCTTCTATTACTTTAAAGTTAGACTTTTCTTGTTTTTCTAGAAACCTGAAGTGCATCATTAGATTATTTGGGATTGCTCACTTCCTTTAATACATGCATTCACAGCCATAGACTTTCCTCTTAATACTGCATTTGTTGTGTCCTATACATTTTGACCTGTTGTGCTACCATTGTTATTTGATTCCAAAAACTTCTTTATTTCCTCCTTGATTTCTTCTGTGCTCTATCAATTATGTAGTAATTGTTTAATCTTCATGTGTTAGTGTGTAATTTTTATGATTTCTTTTGCTATTGATTTCTAGCTTCATTCCACTGTGACTTAACACTATGCAGGAATCATTTAAATTCTTTTGTATTAATGGCATGCTTTATCACCTAAGATGTGGTCTGTTTTGGAATAAGTTCCATGTGCCACTGAGAAAAATGTGTATTCTGTTATTATATAATGAAAAACTGTAGATATCTCCTAAATCCATTTGTTTGAGGCTGTTGTGATATTTCTTTGTTAAAGTTTTTTTTGTCTGATGGAACTCATTGTGATACAGTTGAAGTCTCTTGCTATGATTGTATTAGTGTCGGTCCACTTATGTATAGTAGTTTTTACTTGAAGTTGGCTATTACCATATAAGTTCGTGTTCTCTGAAACTACTTGTGTGATTTGCTTAAGTCTTGTTTTAGTATTAATGAATCTGACTTTTTAACATGAAAAGATACAGGCCAATAAGGTTTTTTGTTTGTTTGTTTTGTGGTACCATGGATTGAACTCAATAAGTATTTTTTTTCTTTATGATACCTTAAGGCAAAAAAGCTACAGCAGTGGCCTTTGAATTTATTTTAACATTAAAATGCAAATGAGTAAAAATAAAACAGTCTCAGATGTATGTTCTAGCTCTTCGTCAGGGTTTCAGGATGTCTTTGTGCCTTGGCTCAGGCTAGCACTTCTCTGCAACACCGATGACCATCCCAGATTAGGGGACCTTTGTGCCTGCCTTTCTGTTTACCCCAAACCATTCAGGTCTCACAGCCTTGGTCATGGAAACCTTGACTCTGCCAATAACATAGCATAACCTCTCTCAAGAGTTCTTTTTTTTTTTTTTTTTTTTTTTTGAGACAGGGCCTTGCTTTGTAGTTCAGGCTGGCCCTGAGCTCATGTAGCCCAGGCAAGCCTGGAACTCAGCAATCCTCCTGCCTCTGCCTCCTGAGTGCTGGGATTACAGGTGTGAGCCACCACGCCCAGCACTGTGGTGTGTGGTATTGATGGCTGGTGGGCGTGAGTCTCCAGCCCAGCATTGTATGTGGTTACCGGGATCGAACTCAGGACCTTGCACTTGTGAGGCAGACTCCGGAACCACTGAGCTAAATCTCCAGCCCCCAAGAGTTCTTTTAATTAAATCATTTTTTAAAATTTATTTTTATTCATCAAAGTTGCCTTTTATGATGAAATTATCTAAAATGAAACCACAGACTGAAATGTGCCTATGAGAGCTACTAAAATGATTTTGGCATTTCAAAAGAAATAAAACTTCAAACCTACTATTTGTTTTATAGCAGACATTAAAATATAGCATGCTATACCTTTGTATTTTCAGGATTAATGTCTGTATTGGCAGAAATAAGACCAAAGAATGACTTGGGGCATCCTTTTTGTGATAATTTGAGATCTGGAGATTGGATGATTGACTATGTCAGTGGCCGGCTTATTTCACGATCAGGAAGTATTGCTGAAGTAAGTAGAGTTATATTCTAATCTAAATAAATAATCAAGGCCACCATAAGCATTATATTACCTTGTGATATGTAATATTTAAGTGGCTTTTTTTATGATTTCCTTCCCTACATGATATTTCAGTTCTAATAATAGAAATTTTCTTAATAAATTATCAGATAGTAAAGTTACATGTTTAGATACACCCCTTAAAATATACCTTAAAACACCCTAGACTGTAAACACCAAATGAACTTTTTAAATTATTTTTGTAACAGGTTGGCAGATGGCTACAGGCTATGTTCTTCTACCTGAAGCAGATTCCACGGTATCTTATACCATGTTATTTTGATGCTATATTAATTGGTGTGTACACCACTCTTCTGGATATAGCATGGAAGCACATGTCAAGGTATATCCAAAAACGCTTGAGTAAATAGGCATATTTATATAGAAAGTGAATGCAGTTACTTTATATATACTTTTAAAAGACCAGAACATGATGAATTGTTATAGGCATACACTGAAAAAGGTTTTAAGTAGTAGGTTTATTGGTATCCTCTAGTCTGGAACATACAGAAACAACTTACATATTAAAAATCTGTTGCACAGCTGGGCCTGTGGTGCATACTTGTAATCCTGGTACTTGGGGGCTGAGGCAGGAAGATCTCTGGTTCAAGGGCAATGTGCCCTGCACAGCGAGTTTAAAACCAGGTTGGGCTACATAATACATTTGAGACTAGCCTGGTTTACATGACAAGACGATCTCAAAAAGTGGGGAGGAAATAAGTTCTGTATAACTGATCAAACGTGTTCTGGGAAGAATCAGTTGTTTTATATCACTTGGTCCTTTTTATTCACCAACTTCTTAAAGTTAGTTGATGTAAATTATAGAACATCATAACATTATACGTAATTTTTTCTTTATCTTTTTTTATTCTTTTTGCTTTTTTGTTTTTGTTTTCTTGAGACAGGGTCTTGATATATAGTTCAGGCTGGCCTTGAACTCACCTTATACCCATGCTATCCTCAGACTTGCAGCAGTCCTTCTGCCTCACCTGTCATTTTTTAAAATTTATTTCTATTCATCAGAGTTGCCTTTTATGATTGAATTACCTAAAATGAAACCACAGACTGAAATGTACCTGTGAGAGCTACTAAAATGATTTTGGTATTTCAAAAGAAATAAAACTTCAAACGTACCATTTGTTTTATAACAGACCTTAGTCTTGTGCATCCAAGGTTGGCGCGGTACTGCTTGAGCTAAATTGCCAGCCCAAACAAACCTTAGTCTTAAAGCTAGCTGAAATATTGGGAGACATGAAAATGGTTTTGATATAGAGTCAAATTCATTTGTTTTTCAACTATATTGCCACCTTTAGACTTTTGTATAGAGCAGAGAGAACCCAAGAAAAAAACTGCCAAAAAGTTTTGTATTTCTACAGTAATATTTTTCAGTTCCATCACTTTTGTTACAGCTTTGTTCAAAATGGTTCAACATTTGTGAAACACCTTTCACTGGGTTCTGTCCAAATGTGTGGAGTAGGAAAATTCCCTTGTCTACCACTTCTTTCACCTTCGCTTCTGGATGTACCGTATAGGCTAAATGAGATCACAAAAGAAAAGGAACAGTGTTGTGCTTCTCTGGCTGCAGGTATGGGATTTTGTAAAAGGTTACAGTGTGTAAGTCAATAATATTAAAAAAGAAATACTTCTGGGAAAATAATTTTTAAAAATTCAAGATATTTGACATTTTTGTTTATTAAAGCTTCATAGGTATTTATAAAAATAATAACCATACTATTTAATTATAGCTATTTACTTGACATTTTATATGTGTTTTCTGTTTTGTTTGGTGATTCTTCTATAAATAGCTGTTTCTTCCAACTGTTTACATTTCTTTTTTTTTTTAATTTATTTATTTTTTTTGGTGACAGGGTCTCGCTTTGTAGTTCAGGCTGGCTCTGAGCTCATTATGTAGGCTAGGCAAGCTTCGAACTCAGCAATACTCCTGTCTTTGCCTCCCGAGTGCTGGGATTACAGGCATGAGCCACCACACCCGGCACTGTGGTATGTGGCATTGATTGTTGGTGGGCGTGAGTCTCCACGCCCAGCATTGTATGTGGTTACCAGGGATCGAACTCACGACCTTGCGCTTGGGAGGCAACTGCTGGAACCACTGCGCTAACCCTCTGGCCCCATACATTTCATATTTTTAAGCAGATATTGCTTCCTACTATTCCCTATATTTCTTATCCAGTTTTAAAAACAAAATAGCCTTGTAATTACTATAATATCATTTAAATAATTTTTATTTATCTAATTGCTGTCAGATGTTTTCATCCAGATTTATGGTGTCCTTTCTTAAAAGCAGAGTTAAAACATTAATCAAGTTAGCAAGACTAGGCTAAAAATTGGCTTCTTTATATAAATTTCCATTACATTTCTAAAAAGCACTTATTATTTGAGACCACTGAAGATTAAAATGCTTTAATATATTAAAATTATAGGAAGAAAGTAATATTGTCTGTGTGGCTCCCTCTGTTAAAATTTAAATTTCCTTAAATTTACATCTGCTTAGATCAGACAAAAGACTTCATAGTACCCAACAACTAAAATAAAAATTACCTTTTCACTTAGAAGGTCATAAAAATACATAAAACTTGGTGTTAAGTCTGTGAATATAACTCATTGGTAGAGTACTTACATAGTATAGTATGCATAAGGTCCTAGGTTTAATCCTGAACTCTGCAAAAAAATTTAAAACTAAGAAAAAAGGAATGCACTCAGAACTTTTAATTTTGCAATTGTATTTCACATTTTCACTTGACTGATTTTGCTCTCATACCAATTATTCATCTGTGAATCTGTGCAGTGCTTTTGAAATTGAATTGGTCTGTTATAGGAACAAATGTTGACAAATTTGGGTTTTAGAGTGTTCTTTTAAGAAGCCTGTTACATAAATTAGTTATCTTAATCTCTTTGGTTATGCACTGCTGTGGTTAGCACCCCTAAAATATATGCATTTATTTATAAATCACATGGTGGCAATATTTGCTACATGTATAATAAATAAATATAAATAGAATTTATACCGATATAATAAATAAATACAAATAGGTGTTTGGGTATTTGATTCCAGTATCCTAAGAAAGTGCCTTGCCTAATTAACTGGCAAAAACCAGGACTATACTGAGAGTTACAGATAAGTTTTTTATGGTTTCATTTTAAGATAGAAGGAATTGTTTTTATTTGATGATGACATTGGAAATTGTTCTTAATTCTGGACTTATAATAATTGCGAAGTAGAAATCACTCCAGATACTGGACAGTGGAAATATCTGTAATCTCAGTACTTGGGAGGTTGAGATAGGAGGAGTGCCATTAGTTCCAGGTCAGCCTAGGATACATAGCTCAAGGCTAGTCTTAAGTACATAGTAAGATCTTGTCTCAAAAAAAAAAACAAAAAACAGAAGAAGAATCTGAAATGAAGGACTGGAGATGTAGCTCAGCAACACTGTACTTGCCTTGCAAATGCAAGGTCCCGAGTTCAATCCCAGTGGGGGGGGGCAGTGTTTTAATCTAAGTGTAAACATACATGGTGCAGATTTTTTTGTTTTGTTTTGTTTTTGGTACTGCGAATCAAACTGAAGACCTTGCACTTGCCAGGCAGGTGCAACACCACTAAGCTGCATCCCTGACCCTGTTGCAGGTAATTTAAAAGGGTTTACCGACTCCTGGTAATCAGTCCTTTTACCCCAGCTTTGGAGTAACTGTTCTGTATTAAAGGTGTTCATAGGTCTATGTGTGTTGTGATTACCATATTATTTTGTTGTGTTTTGTTAGGTTTACCTCATTTTTCTGCTGGTCTTTTCCGCTGCTGGGGAAGGGATACTTTTATTGCACTTAGAGGACTTTTGCTAGTTACTGGACGCTATTTAGAGGCCAGGTAAGAGATCTAAAAAGTTATAGAACAAGTTTATATCCTGTGTTCTTTTCTACATGTCAAACTTACTTGCTTACCCACCTATTATCAACAATTTGAATGGTATGTTTTCATAAGATGTTTTATTTTTCATATATTCCTTTAATAGGATCATAGATAATTTTAAAAGAGGAAAAAATCTTTGAAGTTACAAAGTTCTTTTCTTTCATATTAAAGCCTGGTTATCTTTAGCATTTGCAAATTTATTTCAGTAAAATACTTTTGTGTGGGCCGGAGGGTTAGCTCAGTTGTTCCGGCGCCTGCCTTGCAAGCCAAGGTCCTGAGTTCAATTCCCGGTAACCACATACAATGCTGGGCGTGGAGACTCACGCCCACCAGCAATCAATACCACATACCACAGTGCCGGGCATGGTGGCTCACGCCTGTAATCCCAGCACTCAGGAGGTAGAGACAGGTGGATTGCTGAGTTTGAGGCTTGCCTGGGCTACATAGTGAGCTCAGGGCCAGCCTGAATTAACAAAGCGAGATCCTGTCTCAAAAAAAAAAAAAATAGTTTTGTGATCATTCCATGCCTTGTATAATAAAGGCATTGCTGGCTTTTTGAATCTTATAGAAAGGTAATTTAGTTTTTCCTTTATTTCTTTTCATGCCTTACAACCTCCAGTATTATGTCGTCCAGACTAAAAATGATGTTTTCTTTTATCTCAATCGTATAAACAAATTTATGAGAGATTGTAAAGTTCTGCAACAATACCCCTCGCTGTGTATTCCAAAAAAGCAGTATTGTCACCATCTGAAAACTTGTCCCTGTGCAAACCCCCTGAATCCAAACTCTGAGGTAGGGAGAGTGGGCTTGATAGGCAAAAACTTGTCTTCACAATGTTTCCAGGTAATTATCTGCAGCCACTGCCTAAAGTTCAAAAGCACTCTTCCATGGGTTAAAAAATTTAGCAAAAAACATTTCCTGTGTATGACACCTTGTTTTGATGCCAACAGAATATGTGAGATTTTTCCCTTCAAGTACCAAAAGTTATTTTATGTTATTTATTTGTTTGTTTGTTTATTTGTGTCATTTTAAAATTGCAATTATCAGGCCAGAGGGTTAGCTCAGTGGTTCCAGTGCCTGCCTCGCAAGCGCAAGGTCCTGAGTTCGATCCCTGGTAACCACATATAATGCTGGGTGTGGAGACTCACACCAACTCGCCCACCAACAACCAATAACACATAGCACAATGCCGGGCGTGGTGGCTCATGCCTGTAATCCCAACACTCAGGAGGCAGAGACAAGAGGATTGCTGAGTTCCCGGCCGCTTGCCTGGGCTCCATAGTGAGCTCAGGGCCAGCCTGAACTACAAAGTAGCGAGACCCTGTCTCAAATAAATAAATAAATAAATAAAATTGCGATTATCAGCTGGGTGTGGTAGTGCATACCTATAATCCCAGCTCTTGGGTGACTTAACCAGGAGAATTGCCAGCAATTTAAAGTAACAACAAAAAAACAATAAAATTGAGATGTCTGAATGGGCATTTAAAAAAAATTACCTTTTTATTGCTGACCTAATATATAAGCCCTTTCTTTATTGTCTTAAGTTGTAATTATGGAACTATTAGGAAGATGTTTAATTTTTCCCCCAAGTGTCCCTAAAAGACTTGACTTAGAAGTAGAAAATAAATCATTATTATTTGGTACAATTTAGTAGGTAGAACTAGGCCTTTCGGCCATAGTGCAAGCTTCTAATTCTGCTACCAAATTACCGAGTGACAAGTCAGTCCCTTTTTTCATGCTTTCAGTAAAATGGTTGTAGTATTTGCTTATTGAGCTTCATGAGCATGAAATGAGCTAATGCTGCTTAAAATATATAGACAAGATCTGCCACATGCTGAACATTCTGTAAATGTCAGGCTTTGTGATCATTGTGATTATTGTTTGGGCTTTCACTTCCCACTTCTGTGTGTCACTGAGTGGTGCTCACTAGGGTGTGTCCACAGTGGAGAGGGGAAACCTGCACTCACCCCCATCTGTGAGATAAATTATAGGTTTGCTGTCTTCAGTCCCAAAAAAAGGAATTTTCAAGACATGTCAGTGAGAGGCATAAAGAAATGTGTTAGGCAGAATTTAAAGAAAATAAGAGTGTGGGCTCTTCAGAGAGGGCTGGAGCTGGGTATATTTATGTTCTTATTCTATTATGACCACTGTCTGCAAAATACATATATAAAGAAATAAGGGCTTGTTAAAATGCATCCAAAATAAATTCACCAAAAGTAACCATTTTTTGTCTTCAACTCTGTAGTTTCATTTCAAATGATCTACTTAATTATGTTTTAGGAATATTATTTTAGCATTCGCTGGTACCCTGAGACATGGTCTCATTCCCAATCTCCTCGGTGAAGGAGTTTATGCCAGATATAATTGCCGGGATGCTGTGTGGTGGTGGCTGCAGTGTATTCAGGATTACTGTAAAATCGTCCCAAACGGACTAGACATCCTCAAGTGCCCAGTTTCCAGGATGTATCCAACAGATGATTCTGCTCCTTTGCCTGCTGGTACACTGGTAAAAATAATTTCTTCCCGAAATAAAATTTCTGTTTCTTATTGTAAAATGAACATAACTAGGAATCTGAATTTTAAGAATTATTCAAATATTAACATTTATTTTGCACTTGAGTTTACTATGAGAGATTGCAGAGATAAGACTTGCTCCTTGCCTAAAGAGCATGAAACAGGTAGAAGAGTTGAGTGTGAATAGATCTAATCATTGCAAACAGATGTAGAGAAAGTACTTTGTAGTCTCATAAAAGAGAGAGCCACTATGTGGGTCTCAGGAAGAACTTTAGAAAGTAGCTGAAATTTTGCCTAAAATGAGCCTTACCCATCAAGTAGGACTTTAAGGGAAATAAGGCAGGTTATCAAAAGATAATAAAGATGAAGGATAATGAAGCACAGTGGGTTGAAGCACTATCGAACTCCTAGTGTCCAATATAATTTGGCTGTTTGTACAGGTCACCTACAGAGGAGTGAGAGATTATAGAGTGTAGAAGTCTTGACAACCAATTCAAGGAATTCAGAGTTTATCTTATGAACAATGGAGAATAGAAAAACATTTTTGAATATTCCTTACAATTAGAAGCAAAATTCTTATGAAAGCAGGGCATGGTGGCTCATGCCTGTCATCGCAGCACTCGGGAGGCAGAGACAGGAAGATTCCTGAGTTTGAGGCTTGCCTGGGCTACATAGTGAGCTCAGGGCCAGCCTGAACTACAAAGCGAGACCCCGTCTCAAAAAAAAAAAAAAAATTCTTATGAACACTTTAGTTTGAGTTTTTAAAAATTAAATATAGTTATATAACAGAACTCTAAACATTTTGTTTCTCATAATTTTTACCTTTTAAAAATATAATTATTTTTCTTCCTATATATCATCCTTAGTATAACCTTTATTATTTACATGGATAAAAGAAAATTATTTACTCCATATATTTACTTAAGATATGTTCTGAAGTCACTATAGATCCCTAAATTTAAGAGTATCACTTTTGCACATAATTTACATAATTCTCATTACTTGTGTATGCAAATGAGTAAGATTAGATACAACAAAGTAAAATTTAGGTGCTAGATGGCAAGTTAGGTTTATTTATTATTACTCTAACAGAAACTATACAAATTCATTAGATTTATTCTTGTGTATCAGCAAAAATACAAATTATGTCAAATATCTGAATAGTTGAAATTAGTAATATTGAAAATTTATATGCTACACTGTGTTGTTTGATGTATGGAACTCAATTCTCCACCTACCCCAACCAAAAGGAAAGTATATGTTTTCACATTAATTTATTGTGGGATTTGGGGTACCACAAAGAAGACTGAAACTTTTAACAAAAGTAACATCCATGATGTCTCAAACAGGATCAACCATTGTTTGAAGTGATACAGGAAGCTATGCAAAGACATACGCAGGGCATACAGTTCCGAGAAAGAAATGCTGGTGCACAGATAGATCGAAACATGAAGGATGAAGGTACATAACCAACTCCATAAAAATGTACTGATGCATGAAATTAAACCTTGTAATTGTTTGTTTATGTGACAGATATTTATGTATAAAACATCAGGAGTTGAGGATGGAAGGATTAATATAACCGGACATACCTCAGATCCTCAGAATCCTCAGAAACTGGGGAATGTGATTCCAAGTCTGAAGCCAGTTTAGGCAATTCTGCAAGACCTTGTCTCAAAATTCAACATAAGGGCTGGAGATTTAGCTCAGTGGTTCCAGCACCTGCCTCACAAGCACAAGGTCCTGAGTTCAATCCTGGTAACCACATTCAATGCTGGGCGTGATGACTCACACCCACCAGCAATCAATACCACATACCACAGTGCTGGGCATGGTGGCTCACGCCTGTAATCCCAGCACTCAGGAGGCAGAGGCAGGAGGATTGCTGAGTTCCAGGCTTGCCTGGGCTACATAATGAGCTCAGGGCCAGCCTGAACTACAAAGCGAGACCCTGTCTCAAAAAAAAAAAAAATTCAATATAAGGTCTGGGTATAGCTCAGTGATAGAGCACCCCTGGATTCATTTCCCAGTGCCCCCCCCCCAACACATACACACACCAGGGAACCAGAGATTGAACTTGGGACCTTGTGCTTGCAAGGCAGATGCCAGAACCACTAAGCTAAACCCCTGGCTCTTTGTTTTTTTAGTTTCTAGAGAAAGAAAAAATTTTATATCTTTTGACAGCCAACTCAAGGATAATACTTGTGGTACCAGTTTATGATCATAGTATTTATTGCTGTGAATTGAGTGCTTCCTATGTGCTAGGCATTGTTTTACCCTTATCTGTTATTCCTGTTTAACACTCCCAAGAACATTAAAAATGAGGTATATTGTTCCCATTTTTACTGACTGAGAAATCTTAAGAGTAGCCTGCTCAGAGTCATACAGCAACTAAGTGGCATAGTTAGAAATTCATCCATGGCCTGTCTCTTCCTATCAAATAGGCTCGTATAAAATATATTTTTGTAAAAGGGGTTTATTTGTATTTGTATATCAACTACAAATAGATTAAATACAGGTAATAGGGGCCAGAGATTTAGCTCAGTGGTTCCAGTGCCTGCCTAACAAGAACAAGTTCCCTGGTTCGATCCTGGTAACCACATATAATAATACTGGGTGTGGTGACTCCCGCCCACCAACAATCAGTACCACATACCACAATGCCAGGTGTGGTGGCTCATGCCTCTAATCCCAGCACTCAGGAAGGCAGAGGCAGGAGGATTGCTGAGTTGGAGATTTGCCAAGGCTACATAGTGAGCTCAGGGCAAGCCTGAACTACACAGCAAGACCCTGTCTCAAAAAAAGGTAACAGTTTTTCAAGTTTGTTTGAATTTATCATATTTGATTTTATAGCATAATGTCGTTACAAGCTAATCCAAGGCTAATAATTTATTTTTCTCATTCCTCCTAATCGTTCTAATGAGTTCACTGTCCATTTACTTTGACAAACATGTACAGACTTGTACAACATATATGGTTTAATGTTTGTGTAGGTTTTTTTAATCTTTGTAATTTAAAAGCAATTAGAGATTCATAAAAGTTTCAAAAATAATATGTAGTGTTCCATAAACCATTCAACCAGCTTCTCACAACAGGAATATCTTAAATAGTTGAAGTACAATATCAAAATCAGAACATAGACATTAGCAAAATGCTATTAACTAGGTTATAAGTTGTATTCAGTTTCCCAAGTTTTTCCATTGATCTGTGTTGAGTAGGTGGGTATGTGTGGGTAACTGAGTACAGTCTGGCCTCATGTATAGCTCCCGGGAATCTAGCACAGTCAAGATACAGAACCATGCCCAAAGATTACCACAAAGATCTTCATGTGTCCCTCTGTATCACAGCTACTCATTTTGCTCCAACTATTGTCTTTGGTAACTTCTAATCTGTCTTGCCTATATAATTTTATCACTAAGAATATTAATAAGTTGAATAATATAATATGTAATTTTCTTTTGAGTGTTTTTTTTTCACTAAGCATAATGCCCTTGAGATCTATCCAAATTAATGCATGTATCAATAGTTGATTCCTTTATTTTGCTGAATAATACTCACTTTCAGGAATATGTCAGAGTTACTTAGCCATTCATCAACTGAAGGACACTTGTGTAATTTCCATGTTTTGTTGAATGCAAAATAAATGTTTCATATATAGATTTTTGCACTTATAGGTTTTTGTTTCTCAGAAATAAATGCCCAAAAACATGGACATAAGTACATGTACAATAAGTACATATTTTATGAGAAATGCCAAACTATTTTCCAGAGTGGTTATGCCACTTTATAGTCACAATGGAAACTAGAGCCATCCAATTTCTCCATGGCTCACATCTCACACTAATTCTTAGCTGTTCTGGTGGTTGTTCAGACTACTGTATATTAACGTCTTTTACTTTGCATTTCCTTCATATTAGGACATCTTTCCATGTGCTTATTTACCATCAGTTTTTCCTCTCTGCTGATGTTTGTCCTCTGCCCATTTTCAAATTGGATTATTAGAAGCTTTTAACTACTGAGGATTATTTTAATATTGTTGGAAATTTTGATAAAATTTGCCAGGTTAGCCATTTATAATGTCCAATTTACTGGCTTTAAGTGCATTGACATTGTTAATTCATCCATCACTGTTCATCTCTATAATTTACTTACCATCCCAAACTAAAATTTCCCAGGAGACATTAGCTCCTCATTATAGCTTTCCCTGGCTCTTGAAAATTACTATTCTAATTTCTGTTCCACAATTTCAAATATTGAAGTATATCAGTTCAATTTCTCTTGCTATCATAAAATACTGAAGGTACTTTTTAAGGAAAAAATGAAGTGTCTGTTTAGCTGACAATTTTAGAGGCTGAAATTTTAAGAACAGTCAAGTCTGATGGTTTGACCTCTGGCCAGAACCCCCTTGTCTGCATCATACCATGGCAGATGACCCAATGGTGGAACCACATATAACTGTGAGAGATGATATAGCCAGATAGGAAGCCAGAGAAACACAAAGGTTAGACTCACTTTTTTATTGCCACTTGTTGTGGAAACTAACTCATTCTGTGAGAATATCATGAATCTCCAGTGACCAAACCACTTTTCACTAGGCCTCACCTCTTAATATTAGTGTGTTAGGAAGCCAAAATATTAAATTGGCTGGGTGAAGGAGCCACACATCCTAACTATAGCGTCTGCATACCTCATATAAATGAAGGGATATTTGTCTCTTCAGTCTTGGTGGTTTCCTTTACTGTGCAAAAAGCTTTTTAATCAGATAATGATCCTATTTGTTGAGCAACTGGGATTTTGTTCAGAAAGTCTGCCTACGCCTATATCTTTCAGAGTATTACCTATTTTGTCTTCCAGAAGATTGTTTCTGTCCTAATGTTTAATCTTTGATCCATTTTGATTTTAATTTAGTGCATAGTGAGAGAGATGGGTCTTGGTTTGATCTTCAGCATGTGGATAGCCAGTTTTCCCAGCACCATTTGTTAAAGTATTCGGCCCCTTTATCAAAGATAAGGTAACTGAGAATGCCTGGAATTGTTTCTATATATTCTATTCTGTTGTGTTAATTTACTAGTCTGTTTTTGGCCAATTCCATGGTGTTTCTTTTATCACCAGCAGCTTTAGTTTATTATTATTATTTATTAAGTTTATTGCTACATTTTAAGTATATATTATTTTCACAATCCTCTCTGAGAATGTGTACCTGTACATGATATATCTTGGTTCTTATATTTTCCCATTCCTCTTCCCTCTCTTCAACCCCTCCATCTCCCCCTTTTCGAAAAGATTTGTTTTAATTTTTTCCTTCTTTTCTCATGTTTTTCCTTTCTCTTCTTTCCTTTCCCCCATACCCCCTCCCTATTTTCTCTTCCCCTTTGAAATTTACTTTCTGTTTCATAATATCTCTTACACATTTTGGTCCACATTTACACTTTCATTTTCTCACACCAAAGAAACAATTTGGTATTTACAAAACATTTATCCTGTTTATTTTGCTTAATGGTATGATCTCAAGGTGTATCCACTTAACTATAAACATCTCTTTCCATACGGCTGCCCAGTACTCCATATTATAAAAATTTTTTTTAATCCAACTGATGGACATTTGAGCTGTTTCCAAGATTTAGCTATTATAAACTGTGTCTCTATAAACATGGGTGCACATATATTGCTGTGGTATGGTACTTTTAATTCTTCTGGAAAGATACCAAGGCTGGGTCAACTGGAAGCTCTAGTTTTAGTTAGAATCTCCACACTGATCTCCACAGTGGTTGCACAGTCAGGCACACCAGCATTTGCTAATGGTTGACTTCTTGATAGCACCCGTTCTTTCTGGAGTGATATGGAATCTCAGTGCTGTTTTCTTTTGCATTTCATGGATGACCAGTAATGTTAACCATTTTTTTCATGTTTTTTTCTTCATCTAAGAAATGTCTGTTTGTTTCATACGTCCATTTTTGGACTGGGCCTTTAAATTTAGGGATCTGATTTTTTTGAGCTCTTTATATATTCTAGATAGTAGACCTTTGCCTGAGGAACAGCTATAAAAATTTTTTCCAACATTGTGGGTTGTCTCTTCACTCTGTTGATAGTTTGTCTTGCTGCACACAAGCTTTTTAATAAGATGAGATCCCTATTGTAGATTCTTTGTTCTAGTTCTCATGCAAGTGAGATTTTGGTCATAAAGTCTTTTCCTATACCTATGTCTTCAAGAGTTTTACCTATCTTCCTACCTACCTAACCTGTCTTCTAGCAATGTTTTTTAATATTTAGATACATTTTTATTTCATTTTAATGCATGGTGAAAGATGTAGGTCTAGTTTTAATCTTTGGCAAGTTGAAACCCAATTTTCTAGCACTATTTATTAAAGATGCTATCTTTCCTCCATTGAGGGCTCCTTTGTCAAAGATAAGGTGGCTTACTATGTCTGGAGTTATCTGCATCTTTACTCTGTTCCACTGATCCTCAGGTCAGTTTCTATTACCATACTGTTTTATCACAGTAGTTTTGTAGTATAATTTCAAGTTAGTGACTGTGAAATGCCCCACTTTGCCTTTGTTTCCTAGAAGTATCTTTGCTATTTTAGGTCTCTTCTGGTTCCAAATGAAATTTTAGATTGCTTTTTCTAGTTGTAATAGCATTAGCTGTGAAAGGTATTCATATATTGTGATGGCATTAGAAATTTATTCAGTCCTTTGTGTGCAGTTTTGTTTTTTTGTCTGTCTGTTTTTGCAGTAGTAGGGTTGAACCCAGGACCTTGCAGCAGACCTTGCACTCTGTCACTGACCTTCATCCCTATGCCTTTTTTCTTTCAGATAGAATCTTTCTAAATGATCTATACTGATAGCTGAGGTAGTGCATGCCTATAATCAGCACTCAGTCTGAGGCTAAAGGGTTTCTGCAAGTTCAAGGCCAGCCCCAGCTACATAGAGAGACCTTGTCTAATATATATATATATGTATATGTATGTATGTTCAGACTGACTTCAAACTTTGGATCATGCTACCACAGCTGCTGAGGAGTTGGGATCATAGGCATTCAACCAGCTAATTAGTTCTTTCTTGAAAGCAATTTTAGAAATGTTTCATGAGCTACAAAGTATTTATATTTTTATTCACTATTCCACTTCTGAGTATCTAACCCCTAAAATACACAGAAATTCATACTACAAAATAATGTTAGGGCCAGGAATTTAGTTCAGTAGTTCCAGCATCTGCTTCGCAAGTTCAAGGTCCCAGGTTCGATTCCCAGGACTGCATACCACAATGCCAGCATCAGTACCACACACCACAATGCTGAGCATGGTAGCTCACGCCTGTAACCCTAGCACTCAGGAGGCGGAGGCAGGAGGATTGCTGTGAGTTTCAGGCAAGCCTGGATTCCATAGTGAGCTCAAGGCCAGCCTGAACTACAAAGTGAGACCCTGTCTCAAAAAAAAAGTGTTTTTTTCAACTTATAGAATGTAATATAAATTTTACTTTCTTAATATTAAGACTAAACAAATATTAATATTTGACTTTTTCACATATTTTCATTTTACTTTGAAAAGGATTATGTAAAATATATCCAAAGCTTCCTTTTTTTCCCTTATTTTATAGGATTAATGACTGTTTTATAATCAGGCTAATTTTTTGCGGGTGGACAAGGTCTTACTATGTATTTCAGAATGGCCCTGAACTCACTCTATAATCCAAGCTGACCTCAAATTCATGGTGTTCTTCCTGCCTCAGGCTCCTAAGTGCTGGGATTATAGGTATGCACAACCACACCTGGCTAGGTTTACTATTTCCATGTTGTTTTTATACGTTGTGTCCTTAAGTGTTATAGTGTATAAAAATTATATGTAGAATATTATACAGTATTTACTGAGTAAACTGCAACATTTTATATATATATATATATATACTGTGCATAAACTATTGTATTTTAAAATCTATACAAGTAACATAGCCATAAAGGCAGCTATAGTTGTTTATATTAGTACTTACATTTTAAGTTTTTACAGAAGAGATTTCTGATTATATATCCTTTTGCAACTTGTTGAATCATTTTGTCTTGGTAATGCATCAGTGTTGACAGGCGTAAATCCGTGTGAGAGTTATATATTATATGGGAGTTTCCCAGTATGTAGACAACAATTTTCATTCACTACTCTACTGAGTGGTTGTTTTTTTCCTAGTATAACACTGTTACAATGAATATTCTTATACATATCTCCATGTGCACATAGATAAGAGTTTCTTTACAGTATACACATGGATGAATATGTACATCTTCAACTCATAATGTATTATTACCAAATTGATCTTCAGAGTAGTACTCCTGGTTTGTTATATTTTTATACTTCTATAAATGTTTTAAATGAAATATTTACTTTTAATAGTTTATATATTTGTTATAAAACTTTTCATGCTGTAAATGCTTCATTTTACTTTTTCAGGTTTTAATATAACTGCGGGGATTGATGAAGAAACAGGATTTGTTTACGGTGGAAATCGGTTCAATTGTGGCACATGGATGGATAAAATGGGAGAAAGTGACAGAGCTAGAAACAGAGGAATCCCAGCTACTCCAAGGTAGTTTAATAGTAATTATTCCCTTCCAATATACCATATTTTTTTTAAAGAAAACTGTATTTGTGGAATCTTTTGCTTTTTTAACCACGAATGCTTTATTTTAAATCAGTTATAATCTACTTTCCTCCCTCTCTTCTATTTCCTTTTCCATTCTCTCCACTTCCCATTGTAAAAATAGATGTTCCTGCCGGGCGTGGTGGCTCACACCTGTAATCCCAGCACTCGGGAGGCAGAGACAGGAGGATTGCTGAGTTCAAGGCTTGCCTGGGCTCCATAGTAAGCTCAGAGCCAGCCTGAACTACAAAGCGAGACTCTGTCTCAAAAAAAAAAAAAAATAGATGTTCCTCTTGGTATAAATTATGAAGCAAAGCTATCGCTCTCTTCTGGAAGTTCTCATGATTTGAGTCTTTCCAAGTCCCTCCAGGGAGAGTTGTGTAATTCATCATCCCAGTAGATAAGACCTGTTCTTACACTAAATTCATTTCACTGTAAATATTTCATTATGCCTGGCTTTTGCAAACTTTTGACCTGTCTTTTACAAATCTTATCAGTAAACTTTTTCTACCTTATTTTTATCATTTATCCCAGAATTTGTCATTTAGGGGTTTTTCTTTTTGTAGTTTCAGAAGCTATCAGCAAATAACTTCTGCTTCTTCATTAAGCCTTAGCTCTTAAGCTATTTTTATATTCAAAATTGCATTTTTCCTTAGAGATATTTAAAAACTATTTAGTAGTTGCTATAAGACTTGAAGTATAGCTCAATGGTAAGCACTTATGTAACACATGAGGCCTTGGGATTGACCTGTAACACATCAAAACAAAAGTTGCTATCTTTATATACCTTGAAAATTATTCTAGAAACCTGTTTTTTGGGTCACATTCTAGATTTTGTATTTTTATTTTACTAAAAAATGAACTTTTAAAAACATTAGGAATATAAACAGTGGCAAAGCAGTAATAAATAAGATTGCTTATAAGTTATGCTATATATTCCTTATAAGGTAAAGATTTTTTGGTGATAGTTGTTTGTACAGTACACTAGCTATAATATTCATTATGAATGTTCTTTTGTTTGTGTGTTACATGGTACTAGAAATTGAATCCAGAGCCTTTTTCCTGAGCTGTGGCCTGTTATTTTAAGGTAGGACCTCCCTAAGTTACCTAGGCTGGCATCCAACTTGTGGTCCTCCTTCCGCCACCTGAACTTCTGTACAGGCATGCACCACCAAGCCAAGCTTCTTAAAATAATGCTGAAATGAGTCCAATTTATGGAATAAAATTTATTTTTAATTTTAGAGATGGGTCTGCTGTGGAAATTGTAGGCCTTTGTAAATCTGCTGTTCGCTGGTTGCTGGAATTATCAAAAAAAAATATTTTTCCTTATCATGAAGTTAGAATAAAAAGGCACGGTAAGCAGTTTGTTTTATTACAAAGAAATTTCTATTATACTCTCTATATTCTCTATCTATGTAACCATCATTTGATTGAGTAAACTAATATTAGAAAGCCTTAAATTTTAAGAGGGAAAAAATAATTTACTAGCATGAAAATGATAATAGACCTGGTTACTAATCATATTTTTTTTTTTTTTTGCTTTTTGGAGACAGGGTCTTGCTTTGTAGTCCAGGCTGGCCCTGAGCTCACTGTGGTGCCCAGGCAAGCTGCCGTGAACTCAGCAATCCTCCCGTCCCTGCCTCCCGAGTGCTGGGATTACAGGCGTGAGCCACCATGCCCAGCATTATATGTGGTAACCGGGGATCGAACTCAGGTCCTTACGCTTGCGAGGCAGGCGCCGGAACCACTGAGCTAACCCTCCGGCCCACTAATCATATTTTTGTATTTAAACTGAGATAAGAAAAATGCCATAATTGTTACCTCATTGTGCTTGTTTTTCCTCAGTGTTTTTTTTTTTGTTCATTTCTTTCTTTGTTTTTTACTTTTTTGAGACAGGGTCTCACTTTGTAGTTCAGGCTGGCCCTGAGCTTACTATGTAGCCCAGGCAAGCCTTAAACTCAGCAATCCTCCTACCTCTGCCTCCCAAATTGCTGGGATTACAAGCCTGAGCCACCATGCCTCGCATTGTCATATGTGGTATTGATTGCTGGTGGGCATGAGTCACTATACCCAGTATTGTTGTATGTGATTACTGGGGATCAAACCAGGGGCCTTGTGCTTGCTAGGCAGAGACCGGAACCACTGAGCTAAATCTCTGGCCTTCCACAGTGTTAAAAGTTACATTTTCTTGGGCCGGAGGGTTAGCTCAGTGGTTCCGGTGCCTGCCTTGCAAGCGCAAGGACCTGAGTTCGATCCCCGGTTACCACATATAATGCTGGGCATGGTGGCTCACGCCTGTAATCCCAGCACTCGGGAGGCAGAGACAGGAGGATTGCTGAGTTCGCGGCGGCTTACCTGGGCACCATAGTGAGCTCAGGGCCAGCCTGAA
>PVIC010034232.1:0-19701 GCA_004025085.1 Thryonomys swinderianus
GTTTTGTTTTGTTTTGTTTTGTTTTGTTTTTCAATGACATGTCCATCCTTGGCTTGATCTGCACTTCACTTAATACCAAAGTCTATGATTCCTGTGACTTTTTCTTCCTAAAGGGAGAAAGAAAAAAGGTGGGAGGGGTGGGGGCAAAGAGGCTGAATTGTCAGTCACAGAGGGGTTTCTAGTACAGGATATAAGTGTGGTATATAACACACATAAATGAACTGTATCTCTGTAAAACAAAATTCCTTTAGTCTACTGGACCAAAAAAGGAACAATTATGAATTGCTATGTTTTTAAGCCATATGTGACCACACAGAGCCACATAATGATAGCAATCTGTTGAGGCAACATTTCATTTTCTTTAGGTCCAGGATTATACAAAAGAATATTTCTTGTAATAAATTCATGTAAGCTTCCTCATTCATGCTATTTTATTTAGAATTTCTCTTCTCCAAGATAGCCTCCTGAGACATGCATCTCATTTTCAGGAGGGTCCCTGAGAGACTTAAGCATACAGTATTTACTTCAGTACAATATCAACAACATATTGCAGAACATTTCATCTAAAATAATAATAGAAAATGTTGAGCCATCTTTCCATTTGGAAAAATGTATCTGGAAGGATGTGATGTCTAACGAAAGCCACATTGCTTAAACACATTGTGCCATCTCAGCTTGCTTTGAGAATTTAAAGATATGTATAGCTTTAAATACATGTATGGAAGAATAAAGACTGATACCTATGCAGCACTAGAGAAGAGAAAGTTAACCCACGTTTACCTACAGTACCTAGCACAGAGCAAACAGGAGCACCATAGGATTAACAGTAAAAAGGTCAACAGTAAAACTGTCATGGGCAAAATAACTTCCAACCTGTCAGATGCCAATTGCCTAGTTCACAGTGTCATAACATCAGGAATGAAGTTCAGAACCAATGAAAGAAGCTAGGAAGGTTTTATTAGAGTCAAGAAAAGAAGATTAACTCCTGGATTTCCCAGAGAGGCCTGAGTAGGTAGCCACCAGGCTCTCTGTCAAGAGTAATTTATACAGCAAATCATGTGTGTATGTACAATGTGGGTCAGACTACAATCAAACTATAGGATTACAACTACAGTCACTTAACAAATACTGGTCTATGAAAAGAACAAAGGCACTCCTGGAAAGGGTTTGGTCCAGATGTTCTGGTCACCCATCTGTGTGTCTGATGTCTGTAACCTCAAGTTGCTGTTTATCCCTACGGAGGCCTGCAGGCCTTGCCATTGCTCTCTCTGGAGGCCTGATTCCAGCCACGATTGTGGTGACTCATCTTCTGTGGTGATTCCACAATTGCATATTAACTTTCATTTAACTTAGCAGTCTACAACAAAATAATGATTTTCACATTTAAAAATTATTTTCTACACAACAGACTTATTGAAATTAGTATACTAAACCAAATTCAACTACTTGCTCAGAGGCAATGCCAATTAAGCATATAATTTACCAAAGTCAACATCAAACATGACACTGTATTATTCAAGTTTCTTCAGAGACTAGTATGTATATATGTATATACACATATAGAAATCAATCTCCATAAAATAAGCATACATATACCTGTGTATGAAGATGCTTATTATTGATTATACACTTGATTATAAAAACTGAGGAGTTCCATAACTACCACCTACAAACCAGACATCTTGGAAGGCCACTGGATTAGTTTGAAGGCCTGGGAGCCAGAGAGCTAATCATGTAAGTTCTGGCCCATCAGAAGATTGAGAGTCACATGCTCTGAAGGCAGAAGACTGATGGTTCAGCACACAGGGTCAGGCAAAGAAAAAGTAAACAAACCCTCCCTTGCTGCCACCTTTATGCTCAATGCAAGACCCCCAAAATTGGGTGGTGCCAACCTGCACTGTGGAGGGCAATGCACTTTATTCAAATTCTAATCTCTCTGAGAAACAACCTCACAGATACAACCAGGAATAACACTTCACAGGCAGTCTAGATGTCCAGACTATCTTGATGTAGTCAGGGCAATGTAGGAAATGAAATATCATAGAAGACCTATAAAGATCTATAAACACAAAACTGGCTGGTTCATCTATTATTTCAAATAATTGAATAAAACAGCAACAAATAAGTGTACGTGTTATATGAAGTGTGTATGTAGACTTCAAGCCACAAAGAACTATGCTCCACAAATCTACTTTATTTTTATTTTTGGTGCTGGAGGCAGAACCCAGAGTCTCACCTAGCTAAGCATGTGTTCTGTCTCTGCCTTGTCCCACACTAATACACTTAAAAGGTGGCTAGGTTCTCAAGTTAACCTTCCTGAACTGTTAATATGCAGGTATGTAAAGTGATCTTGAAATGAAGAAGAATGAAGGGCAATAGTTAAAATCTTATAAATAAAACAATAAATAATAAATATAAATATGTGAAACAACACATCTTTTTACTGCAAATACCTAGCACTTGAGGAGAAACAGATTGTAGCAAGAGAAAGATGATGCAGAATGGTATGTTTGAAGTTATTTCAGGCATTTTTTTTAGAAGTTTTAAAGATTAGCTTTAGTTATTCTAGACTTTAACAGATTAAAGAATTCAACATTGACTCATTAGTGTGGAAATATACAACCATGATTCTCTACTATACAGAATTTCATTTCAGGACAATTCTGATGCTATCAAGAGGACTTGCAGTGGTACGGAATTGGAAGGGAAGTGATGGAATGGAGATTAGACTACATGGTTTAGGAATGACAGGAGGAAAAGAACTGGGTACCTAACATATGAACAGGGGAAAACAAGTCATGTGATACAGAACTCATTTTTTCTCGTTTGTTCTCACTACATTTTCTGAGACTGAAATTAAAATGTGTTATTTTCTTATTATGAAAATCTACATTAAAATTAAAGATTTCTACTCCAGCATAATGTAGCATAGCCTTCTAGTAAAGGCTCTGAAGCCAGTTGCTGGGTTCAGGCCACAACAGTATCTTTTATTATTCATGTGACCTAGACCTGGTTATCATTCTGTGCTTCAGTATCTATAAAAAATTAAAATACTAGTATCAGAATTACTCAAGGACCATGCTAAAAACAGGTAAATTATTTAGAATACCACCCAGAACATTTTAATTCAAGAAATATTACCTGCAGTTCTTCTTACTATCATCACTACACCCTTTTGACTACTCCTTATCAGCCATAATCTAAGATATATATATATATATTTTTTTTTTCTTTTCTGAGACAGGGTCTCACTTTGTAGTTCAGGCTGGCCCTGAGCTCACTATGGTGGCCAGGCAAGCCGCCACGAACTCAGCAACCCTCCTGTCTCTACCTCCCGAATGCTAGGATTACAGGCATGAGCCACCATGTCCGGCATTGTGGCATGCGGTGTTGATTGTTGGTGGGCATGTCTCCACGCCCAGCATTATATATGGTTTCTGGGGATCAAACTCAGGTCCTTGCACTAGCGAGGCAGGCGCTGGAACCACTGAGCTAACCCTCTGGCCCCATCTGAGATATATTTTTAATGACTTTTAGAAAGCCACACAAGAACAAGATAAGGATATCCACTATTACAACTCCTGTTCAATATAATGCTGGAAACATCAGCCACAGCAATTACACAAGAGAAAGAAATAAAAGGATTACAATTAGGAAAGGAATAAGTTAAATTATCATTATTTGCTGATGATAGGATATTCTACATAGAAGACCCTAAAAATCAACCAAAAGACTGCTAGACATAAATTGCCAGATTTAATACCATAGCTGGATATAAAGTCAACACTAAAAAATCAATAGCCTTGGTATATGTGAACAACAGACTTATTGAGAGAGAAATTGGAGAATCAATTCCTTTCACAATAGCATCCAAAAAAAAATGAAGTATCTAGGAATTAGTCTAACAAAATAGGTGAAAGACCTCTACTCTGAAAACTACAGCATACTGAAAAGGGAGATTGAAGAGGATATCAGAAAATGGGAAGAAATCCTTTGTTCCTGGGTAGGAAGAACCAATATCATCAAAAGGGCTATATTCTTATAATTACTATATAGAGTCAATGCAATCCCGATAGAAATCCCAAAAGCAGAGCTCACAAAGCTAGAGAAAATAATCCAAAATTTATCTGGAACCAGAAGACACATAGAACAGCAAAAGCAATTCTAGATAACAAGGACATGGCAGTGGGTATCACAATGCCCAACTTGAAACTATATTATTAAGCCACTGAGATAAAAACAGCATGGTACTGGCCAAGAAACAGACCCAAGGATCAGTGGAGCAGACCAGAAGATCCAGAAACAACTCCATATATACTAAGGAACTTCATCTTTGACAAAGGAGCCAAATACCCTCAATGGAGGAAAGATTGTCTCTTTAACAAATGGTGCTGGAAAATCTGGATTTTTTAACTTGCCAAAGACTAAAGCTAGATCTATCTCTTTCACCAGGCACTAAATTAAAATCAAAGTGGATTAGACAACTAAATATTAAAATAGAAACATTACACCTAGTGGAAGATAGGTTAGGTAGAACTCATAAGAGGTACTGGGGAAAGACTTTATTAACAAAACCTCTCCAGCATTGGAGCTAGCAGAAGGAATAAACAACTGGGATCTCATTTTACTAAAAATCTTCTGCACAACAAGAGAAACCATGAAAAGAGCAAAAAGACAAGCAACAGTATGGGAATTTTTTTTTTTTTAACTAACTGTTTCTCTGACAATGGGCTACTGTCTAGAATACATAGAGCTTTAAAAAATCAGCCCCCCCACAATTTAAAGAACCAACTTAAAAATGGACATCTGAAATGAACACACTCTTTTCAGAGGAAAAAGTAAAAGCAACTAAGAAGCATATGAAGAAATGCTTGACGTCACTGGTCATTCGAGAGATCCAGATGAAAATAACACTGAAATTCCATCTCACTACACAGAATGGCTGCTATCATAAAATCAAGTAACAACAAATGTTGGCAGGGATATGAGGAGGAAAGAAGCCCTTCTCCACTGTTGGTGGGAATGCAGACTTGTGCACTGTGGAGATCATTGTGGAGATTCCTCCCCAGACTAGGATTAGAGATCCCATTTGACATAGCTATTTCCCTGCTAGATATATACATAAAAGAGTTAAAAGATTCATATCTCAGTGACATATGTGCAACCATGTTTATAATAGCTCAGTTTGTGATAGACAAATATTGGAAACAACCCAAATGCCCATCAACTGGAGAATGGATAAAGATGTGTTTTTTAAAAATAAAATGGAGTATTACTCTGCCATAAGGAATGATAAGTTTGGGTCATTTATACTCAAATAGACATACCTCGGGGACATACTCATAAGTGAAATAAATGGGTCACAGATGTGTAAAAGCCATCTTTTTTCTGGTATGAGAAACTGAAAATTTAAATGAGGTTTAAAATGTATGATAAAACGTGATAGGAAATATTCATAAGGAAAAGTGGATAAGGATAAGTAAAGAAAGTAAAGAAAAAAATGTGATAGTAGAAAAAGGAAGCAAAGCTTATGTGTACAGGGGATGGGGGATTATACTGTAGGCAGGGGAATGGGAAAAAATTAAGTTGTATTGTATACTGTTACAAATTCTCAATGTCAATTTTTTTTTTTTAAAGGAGGAAAGGTTTATTTGACTCACAGGTTGCAGAAGTTTCAGATCATAGTTGGCTGGAGCCATGCCTCAGTAGCGTGGCAGATGAGTATCACAATGGAGAAACAGTCCATGGCAGGCAGAAGGCTGCATGGCAGAAAGCTGCAAGCCATAGTGACCAAACTAGGCCTCTTTTTTTTTCTTTTCTTTTCTTTTCTTTTCTTTTCTTTTCTTTTCTTTTCTTTTCTTTTCTTTTCTTTTCTTTTCTTTTCTGTTCTTTTCTCTTTTCTTTTCTTTTCTTTTCTTTTCTTTTCTTTTCTTTTCTTTTCTTTTCTTTTCTTTTCTTTTCTTTTCTTTTTGAAACAGAGTCTTACTTTGTAGTTCAGGCTGGCTCTGAGCTCACTATGTAGCCTAGGCAAGCCTCAAACTCAGCAATCCTCCTGTCTCTGCCTCCTGAGTGCTGGTATTACAGGCATGAGCCACCACGCCTGGCACTGTGGTTTGCGGTGTTGATTGTTGGTGGGCATGAGTCTCCACGCCCATTGTATGTGGTTACCAGGATCCAACTCAGGAGGACCTTGCGCTTGCGAGGCAGGCGCCAAAACCACTGAGCTAACCCTCAGGCCCACTAGGTCTCTTTTTCTTCCTTATATTTTATCTAGGCTACCCACCCAGGGTGGGGCATCATTAATCCTATTGAGAACTATACAAAACCAAACCAAGTCAATCAATGGACTAATTTAGTAACCATAAACCCTTGATTTCACTAGCCTGAAATACTCCACTAGCCTGAGGCTTTGGGGGGACATACAGATATAAGCCATACATTCACACCTGCCCCAAAAGTGTCACATCCCTTTATGCAAAAGACATGTAGTCTATCTCTAAGAGTTGACAACATTTTAACAGTTTCAGAACTGCTGAAAAGTCGAAGTCCAAACTCTCCTTTGAAATTTAAGGCAAACTCTTAGCTGGGATTTTCTGTACAAATGTAAAAAAAAAAAAAAATGTTAGAAGATCTAAACAATTGCACAAGATATAGCTTACCATTTCAAAAAATATAAATAGAAGGATACAAAGGAATGTGACCAAAGCAAGCCTAAAATCCAGCAGGGCAAACATTAGGTCTCATAGTTCTATGTCCAGCATTTGAGGGACTGTGAGACAAGATGTAAACTCTGAAGGGCTCTGGTGGCTCTGCCCCTGTCAGCACTGAATGTGGTTGCAGCTCCCATGGTTTCTCTCTTTGGTCACCTTTGCTACTCCTTGCAGCCTTCCTCAGACAATTCATGAAGCTGGCTTCACCAACCTTCTGATGTCTCTACTTCACCACTGACTTAACACACAGCTTCACACACTGGCTTCTCAGGGGCACACTGGCCTCTGAGACCTTCCAAAATCTGATTGGAAGCCTTCTGGACCCCGCAACTCTTGCTTTTTGCCTGCATTTAAAAGCAGTACCACATGGATGATGCCAAAGTCTGCTGCCAGCTGGAGCAGTAGGCAGGATTCCTTCTCTCTTGGCCGTAGTGTTTGAGTTGCCCATGAATCAAATCCTGAGGAGCAACTTTCCTAGGCCACTGACATTTTGGAACATGGTCCTTTGGGGCTCATTTCTTAAAGCAAAATTTTTCATCTTTGCAACTCTGAGGCTGCAGTGGTTGAGTCCTGTTAGTTCCTGTGGTGTCTTCAGGTTATCTTTTCTATTGTCTTATTCTGAGATACTTGGCTTTTTCCTGCTAGTCTCTTCAGTGAACCAACTTCTCTGTTCCATCTCTTCAGGCTACCACATCAACAGATTTTCTTTCTGGCCAAACTCAAAACATTTTAAATCATTTTGCTTGGCTCTTTGCACTTGATTCTCAACATAAATCTGGCACAAAGATCCCAACTTTAGCCATATCATGACCTCATCTTTAAACTGCCTTGAAATTTCTTCTGTCAGATTAATTCATCTACTAACCTTCATTAGCCTCAGGAAGTCTCTGGATATGCACAAAATGCAGGAAAACTTTCTTTCAAGAAAGAGCCCATCATCTGGAATCCAATATAGTTCCTCTTTTCAGCAGAAACCTCCTGAGCCTGGTCTTTACCAGAAGCATTTCTACCAATGTTCTGGTTTTCTGGTTTCTAACTAGAATCTCCCATAGAGTACAATTTGAGGCAGTTCAGGGATTCTTATTTAACCAGCATCTCAGAATCTTTCCAAACTTTTCCTACAGGCCAATTCCAAAGGCTCCAGAACCATATGGTCAGTAATAATCACAACAACAGCCCTACTCCCAGTACCAAGCTCTGTTCAAGTTACTGTCCAAGTTTGCTCATTGCTGAGACAAAATACCCAACACCTGTGAAGGTTTCACACATCTGGAGGTCCTGAAGTCCAGAAGTCTTGGTTTTCATCCTCCATACCTGGGACCCAGCGCCACCCCTGCCGCCTTCCCAGACTTCGCGTCGTCACTGCTGCAGCTGCGGGCTCCTTGTCCAGGTCTGGGGAGATGGCCGTGGAGGGTGCAGACGCGGGCGTGACCATCGCATCTGCACCACCTTCAGGCTCGACCCTGGAGTGTATCCTGTACAAGGCTGAGGGCGTGCCACCCCCCCATGTCAATTTTGATCATGCTTGTATATAAAATATACCAATAAAATCAATTTTAAAAAACTAAAAATCAGTGCACGCACACACACACACCAATATAAAGAACCAATTTAAAAATGAGCATCTGAAATGAACACTTTTCAGAGGAAGAAGGCAGCTAAGAATCACATAAGGAAATGTTCAACATCAGTGGTCATTCAAGAGATGTAGATGAAAACAAAACTAAGATTCCATCTCATTCCACACAGAATGGCTGCTATCATGAAATCAAAGTAAAAAAAGGAAAGAGAAAAATTCAATGGTAAAAGAAAGGAAACAAAACTATATATATGGGGGGTTTTAAGGGGGGCAGGGGAATGGGAAAAAATGAGAATCAATCTGTGACATATACTGGTACAAATTGTCAATGTTGAATGCAATCAACATGTATATATAAACTATATCAAAAATAACTTTAAAAAGTAAATTTAAATATAGAAAAGTTGTACAACCCATAGTTTAATCTTTTACACATATTACTTTGGGTTCTATACTCCAAAATATGAAATCACAGTAATTATTAAGTTATTTTTGTTATTAATTGAAAACAAGTTGGTTACTACTAACCTTCTTGACAAAATTAAAGAAAAAATATGTTAAAATCACTCAAGTGTATTGGGAGGCAGAGATAGGAGGATTGCTGAGTTCCCAGCGGCTTGCCTGGACACCATAGTGAGCTCAGGGCCAGCCTAAACTACAAAGTGAGACCCTTTCTCAAAAAGCAAAAAAAAAAAAAAAAAAAAATCACTCAAGTGTAGGTGATTATCAACAACTGCATCTTCAAAAATATTAGATGGCTGAATATTAACTTTTTCAGTGAAGCTTCCTTGAAATTTCTTCAGTGAATACTTCAAACTAATTTTCTTGTTTCCTTCAGATCACTCCAAATTTTGTAGAAATCGAGATACCATAAAATTTACATTACCAGTGAACATATATTTGTCATTCTACTATTCTTTATACCAAATTACAAATCAATACTTACTTATAAGCTCTTTTTCATGATTAACTTGAAAGTAATGTATGATCTCTGAAATTTCTTCATGATTAAAAAAAACATTTTAACATAGCACAAAAAGAGCTATCATAATCAGGAAAACATTCTACAACAGCTTACAAGTATCTTACTTAATAGTGAATGTTAAAGGCTTTGACCTAAGATCAGGGAAGAAAACCCCATCATTCATAGTTGACCTACTTGTGTATATAGAAAGTCTAAAATCATTAGCAGATACAATATTAAAACTAGTAAGTGAAGTAGCAAAGTCACAATATACAAAATATTCAAAAATTAAAATTGTATTTCGATTTGTTGCAGCAAATAATTTTCTACTATTTTTTTTGAGACAGGGTCCCACTTTGTAGTTCAGGCTAGCCCTGAGCTCACTATGTAGCCCAGGCAAGTCTCAAAATCAGCAATCCTCCTGTCTCTGCCTTCCAAGTGCTGGGATTACAGGTGGGAGCCACCACACTGGGCACTGTGGTATGTGGTATTGATTGCTGGTGGGTGTGAGTCACCACGCCCAGCATTGTATGTGGTTACCGGGGATCGAACTCAGGACCCTGAGCTTGCAGGCAGGTGCCAGAACCACTGAGCTAAATCTCCAGCCCAATTTTCTACTCTTTTATTGTCAGCTGAACTATTTCCTTCCAAAAGACATCCATTAGCTTTTGAAGATTCAGTACCTCGGAATGTGACTGTACAGTATTTCTTAAATGCAAGAGGTACATTCCATGATCCCCAGTAGATGTCTCTCAAGCAAGTTCTACTGAACCCTATGTTTTTTTTCCTGTGCATAGATATCTAAGAGATAGTTAAGTTTATAAATTAGGTATAGTAAGGGATTAATAATAATGCCTATAGTTGTTGTATTGAAATATTAACCAAAATATCCTATAAGTTATATGAATATATACTTTCTATAACTTGTTCTTTCTTTTCACTTAGAAGAAGCATATTATAGTTTTTCTTTGGCACACACAAAATTATTGGATCACCCACTGGGCTTTGAGCCATTATAAGAAAAAGGAAAGTTTTACTATCTAAATGAACTAAAAGCATCATCTTACAGCCAGGTAGCATGTACAGTACAGATACAAGTGACAAAGGGATGATTCATGATCTGGCTGGGACAGACTTCACTATGCTACTTAGAATGACATGCAGTAGAAAAGTGATTAATTATTTCTGGAATTTTCCATTTTTCCTTGACTGTCACTAACTGAATATATAGAAAATGCAAAGGGTTTATGGATAAGAAGATAAAGGGGACTACTAGATTTGGAAGAAGGACCTTTAAAACAACAAGTCAACCAGAAGTTAGGTAGGTGTATCCCCATCAAATATGACTACAGTCAGTATAAGAAGTTATGACACAGACATGCTCATGTGCACAGAGGAAAAGGAGGTAAAGCCACAACGAGAAAAGAGAATACATACTAACTAAAAAGGAGAGATCTCACAATGAAATCAATTCTATAGACTTGTTAACCTTGGATGTGTAGCCTCCACAACTCTGAAGACATAAATTTGCTATGTAAGATACCTCGTTTGCACTAATTGTTATAGTAGCCTGAGCAAACTAATGAAACACACTCAGTAGAAAACTTTATGGGGGGAGGGGAAGAAATCCCAGATAAATAAATGTAAGGCAATATATTCATGGACTGAAGACTCCGTAGTCTAATGATGTTGATTTTTCAAATTAATCCTTGACTCAGAAATCTCAAACAAAATCCCAGGAGATTATCTGTACAATCATAGTTTGATTCTAAAACAGCTGAGAATACTCTAACACTCTTTAGAAAGAACAAAGTTGGAGAACTGACACTATCAGATATCAGGACACTGTCAAGGTATACTAATTTAAAAAATCTTACAAGGACATAAGAAGAAACTAATGTACTAATGGGGGAGAATAACACATATATGGGCATTACAGTAGGATCTTTTCAGTACACAGTCCTGAGACAAATGGATACCCTTATGGTGCAAAAAATTAATCTGTACCATCAGCTTACATCAGACATGATTCCAAGTGCACATCAAATGTGTAAATCAATAATAACTTCTAAAAAAGAGTATAGGAGATTTTTTTGGCTTTATTAAGCAATACGTAAAATGCCTTATCAATTTCTCAGGAAAAAAACATTATTTGAGTTGTTTAGCAAAATAATAGATTACTTTTCTAACACAAAATAAAACATTTGCAACATATTTGTCCAGTGAAAGTTCTACAAATCAATATAAAAGACAATCAAACAGAAAAATAGGCTTTTGGTTTGCCTGTGCACTTCCTCAAAATAACAGCAAAACAATAAACAGAAAAATTTTCAGACTCACCAGAGAAATATAAATTAAAATCACAATGTATAACATTATTCCAGAATGACTAACATTTATCTACAAAAAGAAACCAACCTGGCAATGCTAAGTGCTGACCAGGAAATGGAGCATCTTAAATTCTAATATGTTGCTGGCCAAGAGTGTAAACTGATACATCTGTTTTGGTAAAGGGCATAACAGAACTGCCAGGGTATATATACACCCTGTGACCTAGCAATTTGACTCCTGTATGTCTTAACCGCAGCAGGAATATACATTTGTCTAAACATATACACACACAAATATTCCTGAAAGAACTTTTGATAAAGCCTCAAACTGGAAAAATCTAAATGAACACCAATAACATGATCATCAACAAGGTTTTCCATCAGGATATAGTGCTGTAATAAAAGCTGACAAATTACTTCTATATGCTAACCCAGAAGTATATCAAAGACATACAATCAAACAAAAGAAACTAGACATAATCTATAAACGTTATGATTCCAATTATATCAAGTTTTAGATTAGGTAAAATCAACTGTGGTGCCAGAAGCCAGGACGGCAATAGCCTTTTGGATTAGGAAAGTGGTGAGCCGGAGTGGGTACAGGATTTAAGGTGCTATACTGCATAAAATTTTGAAGCTATAAACTCTACAAAAAACGTTTGGAAGGAAACATTTTCATGAAGTATTTAAGAATATAGACAAGGATTTCAAAGTGGATAATCTGATATATGCTATACTTAGAAGAAGCTATCAAATTGCTACCTATAGCTACTTATCCATCTTGTTCACAGACCACCCTTAAATTTCTCTCGGGTACCAGAGCCAGTGGCTTTCTATTACCCTTATCCTACTCACCAGGCTGCTGTACTTCTTGCTGCAGGCCCTATGGCAAACCATCCCTGAGACTGAAATATACTTTCCTTTGGCACGTAACAAAGATCCTACCTGACAAGAAACACCTCTTACACTCAAGCCTCACTTCAAGATGGCTTTCCTACTCCTTGGCCAGTTTACAAATCATCCTCTGAGCCCCTTGTACTTTTCCTTTGAGTCACTTGTCATAGTTGTATTTTTATGGTTTTTGATGATTTGATTAATATTTGCAGAAATAATTATACAATTAATAATTAACCAAGACATGAATTAATACTCTAACCAGATGCTCATAATGAATCTCTTCCTGTTAACCATTCAATTCCTAGCAATGAGGTGAGACCTTTCACATAAAAAGTACTTACCAAAGGGTAAAATGAATAAAAGGAAATTTAATATAATCAAACTATTAAAAATCATAAGGGAAATAAACACTAGTGAGCATTTCCTTCTACTGTTGATTTTATTTTTGTTGTTGGTAGAGTGAATTTCCACCTCTGCAGGTTTTGGAAACTATTATTGATGTCAAGTTACAACATTATCTAGCAGAGTTAGAATCAGCTCTAAATCACTCTCCTTTTTTTTTTTTTTTTTTTTTTTTTTTGAGACAGGGTCTCGCTTTGTAGTTCAGGCTGGCTCTGAGCTCACTATGTAGCCCAGGCAAGCCTGGAACTCAGCAATCCTCCTGTCTCTGCCTCCCGAGTGCTGGGATTACAGGCGTGAGCCACCATGCCCAGCACTCACCCTCCTCTTTTTAATGGAGCAAATTCACTTGCCCAAGGGAATTATGCCTAATTCTGAAAAAAGAACCATATCCATAGTCAAAAAGCTGAGGAAGCAATCTTACATAATATGGCTAATTCACTAGTACTAAAAAAATCGCCCTCTTTTAATCAGTCTCTGTGCTCTGGGGAGTTGTAAGAGACTACCAACTTTGACAACTTAAAAGTTGAATCAACCCTCACTAAAATGAAAAGAAATGGATTATTTAAAATTATACTTAAAAATAATAAAATCCAGGCACAAATGTCATTCTAAAATTATTTACTAAAGGACAGTTGCTATTCAACTAACATTACCCACCACTATAAAAACAATGACAGTTTGGAAATACTAAATACCATACAACATATTAACAGACCAAAATATCACTCTCAGCTTATTACTGAGCTATGCTTTCCCTTGTTTAGTACTAGAAGAAGTCCTATACAATATTAGTTACCTGCACACTACTTTTTTTTTGAGACAGGGTCTCACTTTGTAGTTCAGGCTGGCTCTGAGCTCACTATGTAGCCTAGGCAAGCTTCGAACTCAGCAATCCTGTCTCTGCCTCCTGAGTGCTGGGATTACAGGCGTGAGCCACCATGCCTGGCACTGTGGTATGTGGCACTGATTGCTGGTGGGTGTGAGTCTCCACGCCCAGCATTATATATGGTCACTGGGGATCGAACTCAGGACGCTGCGCTCGCGAGGCAGGCGCTGGAACCACTGAGCTAACCCTCCGACCTTTTTTTTTTTTTTTTTTTTTTGAGACAGGATCTCACTATGCCTTGAATTCACTATGTAGCTGAGAATGGTCTCAAACTCACAGCAATCCTCCTGCCTTAGGATCCTTAGTGCTGTGAGTACAGGCATGTATAACCACTCCTGGTACTCTTTACTTTTTACAGGTTGTACAGACCCAATTAAGCATAGTACTACGCAAATTCGTATTTTAATACCACCTCCCTTTTACTAAGTAGAAAATGTCCCTCAGTTCAGAAATGAAAAAAAAAGTGTATGCTCTTGATACTATTTTAAATCTCTTTCTCATCATAGCTACAGGTGTTTATCAGCTCTCAAAGAGGTGTGCCCTGAAACGGATTCAAATTTATAAAATATTAAAAAAATAATAAGAAAACCTCTCAAGCGCAGGTCCTTTGTTTTCCACAGTAAGTTACGAACTGACATGGAGATTAATTTCTCCCTATCTCCCCTTAATTCCTTCATTCCAAACCTCAATTTAAAAAATTACTGTGCTTGCCAGGCATGGTGCCACATGCCTATAAGCCAGCCCTTGGGAGGCTGAGGCAAGAAAACCATCACAAATTTGAGGCCAGCCTGGGCTACACAGTAAGTTCAAGTGAGCCTACCTCAAAAAGCCTAAACAAAAAAACAAATATAAATAAATAAATAAAATAGGATTTTATTTCCTAGGATTAAAAAAAAGTTTTCTTATTCCTTGAATACCTTAAGAAACAGATCACTGGGAAGATTATCATGTGGTTACTAAATTACAAACTAAGAATATCCAGGTTTTTTCCAGTCTTCTTGTTGTGGCTTGTATTTAGATGTCTTCCCCAAGTCATATGCACTCTTGGGTGCGACTTCTGGGAATGATGGATCATGGGTGATACTCGATTAGATAACTGATTGCTTTAGCATAAGTGTGAGTGTAGATGATGGACTTACTGAAGAGGGAAGACCGTCTCAAGGTGTGGGTGTACCAACCAATAGGCATGTAGCATGGATAGAACAAAAAGAGAAAGAAGGAAGTCTTCTTACTTCTTGCCTGCCTTGTCATAAACTGTTTTTCCTACCATGCTCCTCTGTCAGGCCATTTAGCCTTGGAATCAGACAACAATCAGAAACTTCTGCAACCATGATCCCTCCTTTTTAAACTTATGGGTGCCAGAAATTTTGTCTCAGCAATGAAAAATTAACTAAAACAGACACGTGTCTTTCTTCCCATCCCACATGTTCTTATCTCCAACTAAATACAGTTAAGAAATGACTGCAAGTAAAAGGCACTTGCTTCAGTCTCAATAGGACAAACCATTTTGTACTAGGAGAGGACACAACATGATCCTTAATGATTCCTATGTAACTCCAAGCCAACAAACGTTTCTTAATATATTGTACCTTTGACTGACCATTGCCCATCTAGTCCCTCACAGCAGCCTGTACAGGAAGCAGGAGGACAGAAGACCTGGCAGGCTCTGTGGCCCACTAACCACAAAGCTTCCCTAGGTCCTACAAACCTGTGAGGGCGAGGAGAAGCACATCTGAACCACCATGTGGAAGCTAGCTCTTATCCTGGCTTCTCCACAGCAGAGGTGACAACAAAGAAACCCAAATGTTTCATTCCAGCATTACAGTATCATATTGCCAAAAAGACTAGGTAAGAGATAGCTACAGGAGACAATGGTGGAGACAGTGAAAGCTAAACAGGTATTTCCTGGGATGTCAGGAATATCAAAGGGTCTGTATTCTGTTAGTGGGTCTAATTTAAAAAGCAGGGAGCAGGGCCGGAGGGTTAGCTCAGTGGTTCCGGCACCTGCCTCGCAAGCGCAAGGTCCTGGGTTCGATCCCCGGTAACCACATACAATGCTGGGCATGGAGACTCATGCCCACCAACAATCAATACCGCATACCATAGTGCCAGGCGTGGTGGCTCACTCCTGTCATCCCGGCACTCGGGAAGCAGAGACAGGAGGATTGCTGAGTTCAAGGCTTGCCTGGGCTACATAGTGAGCTCAGAGCCAGCCTGAACTACAAAGCGAGATGCTGTCTCAAAAAACAAAACAAAACAAAAAAAAAAAAGAAAAAGAAAAAGCAGGGAGCAGGAGAAGGCATTTGGTCTACTGGTATGCTTGGGATTTGTACCAGCACAAGTCTGTAGTCTGAATGACCATATGTCAATATATAGATTATCATGTGGTTACTAAATTATAAAATAAGTGTATCCTTAAATCATAGATCTCTTTGTTATGGTAAGGGTAGTTCATGAGTGGTTTTTAAAGTGATATTTGATGCCATTATTATTGCTGACTTTAATACTATGGCCAATGTGACATATTATTCCTTTCAACTGTCATCATATCATGGCATGTTCATGGCATGCTCATGCTATGTTTCTTACAAGGCCCAAAAAACTCTCTCCAAAGCTGGGCGTGGTGGCTCACGCCTATAATCCCAGTACTCAGGAGGCAGAGGCAGGAGGATTGCAGAGTTCAAGGCTCACCTGGGCTACACAATGAGCTCAGGGCCAGCCTGAACTACAAAGCAAAACTCTGTCTCTAAATAAATAAGTAAATAAATAAATAAATAAATAAATAACTCACTCTTACCAAAAGATTCCTAGAATTGGTAACAAAATGTAGCAGTAAAGCAGGATACAAAATTAACACACAGATAATCAACTTATAGGAGTTGGCATATATTTTAAAGTCCAGTCCTATTATTAATGAGAAATACTTTTATTTTTGCTCTCTCCTATTTTCCCAGAATAATAATTGCATCAGCATGTACCACAAATATTATAATTGCTCTTATACTGCAGAAAGGATCTACACCAGAAAGACAGTGATTTGCTCTATCTTGTTCAAAGGATTCCATTCTCAGTTTTGAAATTTATGTTTATAATGATCTATCTAGTCATGTTAAAACAGTTAAAGATCTGGTCATTGATAAATATATTCTCACCTTCATCTTGCAAATGTTTCCCTTTGACTCAAAAGGACTCACAAGGAGCTCAATATGATCTGAGTCAATTTAATTTGACAGTCATTACTTTTTCTTATAATTACAACTGGTGACAATGTAGCCTGGAACCAAGGAAAATGGGGATGTTGAGACTGTTTTTAGAAACAGTTACATGATTTAAACAATAATTCAACCTATTATTCTTCAAGCAGTATAGGTTACACACTTACTCACATGAAGACCTAAATCACTGTTTACTGGCATTTATTTATTCACTAAATAATAACCATGTTACTTAAAACTAGGCAATGGATCATGCACACTCAAACTTCTAATACCTTCTAACACTGTGTTCCTGTTCAGAATAAACTGCAGGTAAAGTGCTTCTAATATGGATTCCTTTTTGTGAAAATTATTTTTTATGCTACTGGAAACTAAGACACATTTTAAATATTAAACAAAATGGTAGTTAACTTAAGGAGTATATTAATTTCTCCAAGATTGCCCATTTCTCCACTTTTTTCCATCTTTTATTACTCATTCTCTTTTCTTAAGATATTGTGCTTAATATTATAACAATCAATAATAATAATAATGTGGAAAAAAATGCAGAAGTCTGTTCATATTTATAAAATTTCTATTGTAAACCACATCTCTTACTATAGTTCTTTACTCTTTAGCAGTGATATTCATTATGTCAGTCAGCCCTCCCGTTAGCATTAATGTTTAACTTTGTCAGACATTCAATTACTTCACAAAACTACTGATACAGAATCAATTTCAGACTTTTGTAACTTTTCCTAGGAATCTTCATAATGTTTCAAATAAAAGATGAAAAATACAGGAAGGTTAATTGCTTATTAAAACTTTTCTATTTCTTGGTAAAAAATGGTTCAGTCTCTCTTATATACAACTTTAAATAAAAATTTTAGGGCCGGAGGGTTAGCTCAGTGGTTCCAGTGCCAGCCTCGCAAGCGCAAGGACCTGAGTTCAATCCCCGGTAACCACATATAATGCTGGGCATGGAGACACGCCCACCAACAATCAACACCGCATACCACAATGCCGGATGTGGTGGCTCACGCCTGTAATCCTAGCACTCGGGAGGCAGAGACAGGAAGATTGCTGAGTTCGAGGCAGCTTGCCTGGGCACCATAGTAAGCTCAGGGCCAGCCTGAACTACAAAGCGAGACCCTGTCTCAAAAAAAAAAAAAAAAAAATTAGGGACTACTAAGTTGATCTGAGTACTTGAAAGTTAGTGCAATGGGTTTTCTTTTCTTTAAAAAAGTACATATTTTTCTGAAAAGTTAACCATAAAACAAAATTATGAGCATATTTTTGTTTTTTTTCATTAAAAAGCTTCAGGAACACAGATAATTATATTTAATAATTATAACATTTCTTGAAAAAGAAGAAAGCCATTCTGGTTTAATTTTACTCATACATAAGAATAGTTATATTTTAAAACAGTTCTGAGTTTCCGGGTTAAGATAAAATGAACTATTCACTTGGTCAAGGTAGCCCTCAATCCTGACTTCAGCTCATACAATTTAAAGCCACCACACAACATTCCCAACAGAAGTTAGATTTTAATCATTAGACAGCAGATGTTTTTAACTTAACTTTCATTTTTGTAACAAATGACCTAAAATATGTTTTCTTACCTTGAAAATCAATGACTAAACAATGTTCAATATGTGGAGGATAAACATTTCTTCAATGTCTACATACACAAGTTAATAATGTTCAGTGCTACTTGGATTATTCTGTACTTATAATTAAAATATGACTATTACTGAGCAAATGATCAGAATAGATAATAACTCTCAGAAGAAGATATATAAATGGCCATCAATATATGAGAAAATGTATCACATCATTAATCATCAGGCAAATGCAAATTAAACCACACAGATATTATCTCACTCCAGTTAGCATGACTATAACAAATAAGATCAAAACAACACATGTTCTTGAAGGTAGTGAGAAGGGAGACTCTGGAAGTTGCTGGTGAGAATGCAAACTGACTATCTTTTAGAGAAAACAAACCAGGGGAAGGAACTGCTCAGAAAATTCAAACTACATGTCCAACAGGATCAAAAATTGCCACTGCTAGGTATGTATCTAAATGAAATAAAAGTCATCATGTCAAAGAGATACCTGTATTTCCAGCTGTATTGCATCACTAATTACAACAGACTAGATATGCAAACAACTTGTCCAACCACAGGTAAAAGGATTTTAAAATGTGATGAACTCACTACAGAATATTATTCAGCCATAAAAATGAGTGATGTTGTGCCATTTGTGGCATAGAACTGAAAGATATACTGAATGAAACAAGGCAAGTACAAAAGACAAAAAACACTACATGTTTTTACTTTAATACAGAAGCTAAAAAGTTTGTTTCATAGAAGTACAGAGTAGACTAATGGTTACTAGAGGCTAACAGGAAGGGTAAAGAAAGGTTGAATAAGAGGTGTCAAATTACAGTTACAGAGGAAGAATAAGATCTAATGTTGATGATGGTGTTGGTCACAGTAAACTATAATTATAATAATTTACAATGTATTTTATAAAGAAGCAGACATCTGAGGGCCGGAGGGTTAGCTCAGTGGTTCCGGCGCCTGCCTCGCAAGTGCAAGGACCTGAGTTCGATCCCCGGTAACCACATATAATGCTGGGTGTGGAGACATGCCCACCAACAATCAACACCGCATACCACAATGCTGGACGTGGTGGCTCACACCTGTAATCCCAGCACTCGGGAGGCAGAGACAG
>PVIC010034233.1:9081-19775 GCA_004025085.1 Thryonomys swinderianus
GTTCAGTTCAGTTTTTTTTAAAGTGTCTTGCTTTGCAGTTAAGGCTGGCCCTGAACTCACTATGTATCCCAGGCTAGCCTTGAACTCATAATAATTTTCCTGCCTCTGCCTCTTGAGTGCTGAGATTACAGGCATAAGCAACCACTTTCAACTCCAGTGGATTCTCAATACTAGGAATTTGTGTCTTCTCATTTTTCTTTGTCAGTTTCCCTAGAGCTTGATCAAATTTTTTGACCTTTTAGTGAACTGGCTCTTGGTTATTTTCCCCCTATTCTTCAGTTTCCTTGATATCTGATCTCATTTCCTTTCTTCTCCTCTGGTTTATTTCTTCTCCTCTGTATTAGTCACTTTCTTGTCAGTGGAACAAAATAGACGACATCTGCAATTTAAAGGAGGAAAGATTCTTTGGCTCATGGCTTAATAGAATTCAGTTCATAGTATGCTGGTTGAGGTGCAGAAGCAGTGGAGTGGAAGGGCCTAACAGAGGAAAGGCGTTTGACCTCATTTCAACTGGAAGCAGAGGTAGACAGAAAGAAAGGCCAAGACCAAGACATACATCTTCCAAAGACATGTCCCCAGTGGCCAGCCACCTCCAATTGGGACCCACTATCTAAAACCCATTTAACTATAAATTTATCAATGAATTAATCATTTGATGAGTGAAGTGCACTTTATGAAAGCTCTATCTCTGAACACGTGGAAACTGTTGGGGGACCTTTTGAATCCAAACCAGAACATTTTTTTCTGGATTCTTTAGGTAAGACCCTGGTCTATTAAGAATTATCCTCTTAATCTGGGGGGAATTTAGCTCAAGTGGTACTGCACCTACTTTGGAAGTACAAAAGCCTGAGTTCGATCTCTGATACTGCCCCCCAATATATATACTATATGTACATACACACATATGTAATAATATATTAATATATGTATATAAAATATAACAATATGTTATATTAATATAGTTATATATTATATATAAAATTACCCTATCTAATACATGCATTTTAGTGTTGTAATTTTTCTCTCAATGTTTTATCTGTGTTCCACAGAAATAAATTTGTTACAATTTTTCTTTACACCCCAGGGTATACTGTATCTTGTTATATGTTCTGTGGTATTTGAAAGTAATATGTATTCTGTTGTTAAGGGGAGTGTTATTTCTATAAACACTGATTTGATCTTACTTATAGATATTATGGTGTTAGGTTTTCTAATTTTGCTGACTTTTTGTTCAGTTGTTCTGTCAGTTGTTGAGAAAGGAATATTGGAATTGTGTATTGTGATTTTTTTTTCTGTTTCTCATTCATTCATTCATCTATTGACAGGGTCTCACTCTGTAATTCAGACTGGCCTTGAACTTGCTTTGTAGGTCAGGCTGGTCTCAAGCTCATGACAGTCTTCCCTCAGCCTCTTGTGTTGTATAAATACAGGTGTGTATCACCATGCCCAGCTCTGTTTTTCCCTTTAGTCCTGTCTGGTTTTGTTTTGTGTATTTCTTACTTATGTTATTTGGTCCACACAAACACACACATACATTTTATTTTATTTTATTTTACTATACTTTATTTTATTTTTATTTTTATTTTTTTTGAGACAGGATCTTGCTTTGTAGTTCAGGCTGGCTCTGAGCTCACTATGTAGCCCAGGCAAGCCTCGAACTCAGCAATCCGCCTGTCTCTGCCTCCCGAGTGCTGGGATTACAGATGTGAGCCACCACGCCCGGCACTGTGGTATGTGGTTTTGATGGCTGGTGGGCGTGAGTCTCCATGCCCAGCATTGTATGTGGTTTCCGGGGAGCAAACTCAGGACCTTGAGCTTGTGAGGCAGGCGCTGGAACCTCTGAGCTAACCCTCCGGCCCAATTTTATTTTTATTTTTTGAGAAAGGGATTCAGTCTATAATTCAGCCTGACCTTAAACACCCTATATAGCCCAGGCTGGCCTCCTGTCTCAGCTTCCTGAGTTCTGGGATTATAGGCATGTGCTACTATTCCTGGCACTACATGTATTTTTGAACCACGTCATAAACTGTGCCTCATCCATCAAAAATAATAGAAGCCAGGGATTTATTCAGTAGTTCTAGCACCTGCCTCACAAGTGCAAGGTCCCAAGTTTGATCCGCAGTACCATAATAATAATGATAATAATAATAATAATAATTTGGAATGGAAAAATAATAATTTGAGAATGTAAGTCCATTGCATTTACGTACATTGTCACTTAACCATTTTCTGTCTCTCTGATATTCTAAGATTCTTTATTGTTTCCTTTTATTTGGCTAAAGGGAGCTTCCTTTTGGAGTTGTTTTAGAGCAGGTCTGCTGGTGACAGAGTATTAATTTTCTTTTATTTGAGAATGTCTTGGTTTCCCCTTCAGTCCTGAAAGCTGTTTTCTTTGCACATAGATTATGGGTTGGAAATTTGTTGTCTTTTTGTTTTTTAATTTTAGCACTTGAAAAATGTGCCACATTCTTTTGTCTCTCTCCTCTTTAATGAGCACCAGTTTTTTTTGTTGTTTTGTTTTGTTTTGTTTTGTTTTTTGAGACAGGGTCTCGCTTTGTAGTTCAGGCTGGCCCTGAGCTCACTATGTAGCCCAGGCAAGCCTGGAACTCAGCAATCCGCCTGTCTGCCTCCCGAGTGCTGGGATGACAGGCGTGAGCTACTACGCCCAGCACTATGGTATGTGGTATTGATTGCTGGTGGGCGTGAGTCTCCACGCCCAGCATTGTATGTGGTTTCCGGGGATCGAACTCAGGACCTTGTGCTTGCGAGGCAGGCCCTGGAACCTCTGAGCTAACCCTCCGGCCCCAGTTTTTTTATTATGTCAGTTTCATTTTATGGAGACTTCTTGCCTTAAGTCTGCTAACCTGCTCCAGGATAGAGTGGTTGTCTTCTGTTCATGCACAGCCTCAATCTTGAGATCTTTCTTCATAGCCATCCTTAGAAACCCTTTCCCATCACTTCTGTTGGGTCTCCATTTCTTAATTGGTTTCGTTTTTCCTTGTTAGTATACTAGGGAGAAATTTCTTTCTTTTAGTTTTATTTGAGACAGGGTCTTGCTTTGTAATTCAGGCTGGCTCTGAACTCACTATGTAGCCCAGGCAAGCCTCGAACTCAGCAATCCTCCTGCCTCTGCCTCCTGATTGCTGGGATTACAGGCGTGAGCCACCACACCTGACATTATGGTATGTGGTACCAGAGATTAAACTCGGGACCTTGTGCTTGCCAGGCAGATGCTGGAAGCACTGAGCTAAATCCTTTGCCCAGGAGAAATATTTTTGAATTTCAAATTTCTGCCCATCTCCTACACTCACATCTAATTCGTAATTTGACTGGATAAAACTTTTAAGTTGACTCTTGTTTTGTTGGAGACAGGGTCTTGCCTTGTAGTTCAGGCTGGCCTTGAACTCATTTTATAGCCAGGCTGGCCTCAGACTCACAGGGTCTTCTGCCACAGCCTCCTCAGTACTTGGATTACAGGCTTGTGTTACCATGCCAGGCAAGTTGACTGAGAATTTGAAAGGATTGCCCTATATTATTATCATTTGTATATAGCCAGATTTGGATCTTAGGGTTTGTTGTCTATTTTATTTATATATTTTCTTCTCTAGCTTTCTCTGTTGTTCTGAAATTTAACCATGATGTGCCTTATAGGCTTATTTTTATCTGTAATTGTAGCCCAGAGTGTATCTTTTTCATCTGGAAATTCATGTCCTTCAACCTTGTATGGATTTCTTTTCTTTTTTTTTTTTTTTGAGAAAGGGTCTCACTTTGTAGTTTAGGCTGGCCCTGAGCTCACTGTGTAGCCCAGGCAAGCCTTGAACTCAGCAGTCCTCCTGCCTCTGCCTCCCAAGTGCTGGGATTTCAGGCATGAGGCCCGGCATTGTGGTATGTAGTTACCAGAGATCGAACCAGGGACCTTGTGCTTTCCAGGCAGTCGCTAGAACCACTGAGCTAAATTTCTGGCCCCTTTCTTTATTTTTTTTTTTTTGCTTTATATTTTGAGCAATATTCTTAACTTTCTCTTCCAATTTACATTATTTTTCTTCTATCTTAATTTATTTTTAATTTCCAATTTTGTTGAGGTCTCATTTCTGTGTTACTGATACAGTTTTCTCTCTTAAGCATTTTTAAAAACCTCAGGTTTAGTCTAGAGATTTAGCTCAGTGGTTTTGGTGCCTGCCTAGCAATCTTGAGTTCAGTCCTGATTACCACATACAACAAAACTGGGTGTGGTGAGTCACAGCCACCATCAGTCAGTACCATATACCACAGAGCCAGCTATGGTGGCCCGTGCCTGTAATCCCACCTCTCCGGAGGCAGAAGCAGGAGGATCGCTGTGAGTTTGAGGCTTGCCTGGGCTACATAAGAGCTCAGCCAGCCTGAATACAAAGTGAGACCCTGTCTCAAAACAAAACAGAACCAAAACAACTCAGGTTTATCAAGGTATAGTTTAGGTACAATAAAAAGTCACCTTTTTTTAGTATTTAATTCTGTAAGTTGTTGCAGGTAGCCACCACTTAATTATAGGGAAAGTTCTTTGGGAACTTTCAGCACAATAATGACAGTATTTTTAGGGTATGTGTGTGTGTCTGTGTGTGTTTCTCCTGTGGAGATGGTCAGAGTTCCCAAAAGACTATTTTGTACACATTTTCCTAGAACATAAGAGCCTGACTGAGAGAGAGCCTGTGTAAGTGGTAGAAAGAAGGTAAAAGAGCTCAAAATTCAGTGTGTAAACTTTTACTTGATCCCCATTTTAGAAGCCTAACATTTCCCATGCAAACGATTCTAACTCAAGTTTTCCATAGAATAAAATTTTAGTCTGTCACTGGAATAGGGAAGGCGATATTAGCTGTGTCTTACATGCGTAGTCAACCAACTTGTTTTTTTTTTTTTTTTTTTTTTGAGACAGGGTCTTGCTTTGTAGTTCAGGCTGGCCCTGAGCTCACTATGGAGCCCAGGCAAGCCTTGAACTCAGCAATCCTCCTGGCTCTGCCTCCCGAGTGCTGGGATGACAGGCGCGAGCCACCACGCCCGGCACAACCAACTTGTTTTTAAGATCACCTTTGTCTTCACTTCTTGAGTGTTTGTTATTCCCAGTTGCTACACTTTTTGGGAAGTCCACTTTTTAGCTTTCCTCTGCTGATTTAGGATTTGGCTTTCTCAGATCTGTTAAGTCAGCTATCATTCTTCTTTTGCAATTTCTAAAATGTTACTATCATCTCTTCCTCTGCATGGATTTTATGCCTCTACAAATCCTTTATTAATATTTTAATTGTGTTTAAGGAAAGGATAGTAGAAATGTGTAGACAAGTAGTAGAAATTCAGTAGACAAGACTATGGTGTAGCTTCTGCCTCTTCTCTAGCCTCATTTCCTACTCTACTGCAACTGTCCTCAGCCTAAGCTCTAGCCACATGTATCTACTTAAGAGATTTCCAAACCGTGCTGCCTCCTGCCTCTTTCAGTTCTGTACGTGCTATTTGTCCTTTAAGACTCAGTTAAGCTTTGCTGATTGTCTGAGTGCCCCTCGGTCAGAGTGCTTATGGTATTATTGGAATTATCTGTTTACTTTTAAATTCTTCCATCCTAGAGACTGTAACCTTGTGCTACTTGTGGAAGGACTGGCCATGAGTTAGCTGCAGGAAATCTTACAGTTCTCTAAAATTATTTGCATACCTGTGTTACTTTGTGGGAATGTAGAATGTGCATGAGAAACTGCTTCTTAGATCTGCTAAATAAAGTTTCTAAACTTAGGTCTCATTAAAACACATTTTCAAAAACTTCTTAAATGAATTTTTTTTTTTTTGAGACAGGGTCTTGCTTTGTAGTTCAGGCTGGCCTTGAGCTTACTATGTAGCTCAGGCAAGCCTCGAACTCAGCAATCCTCCTGTCTCTGCCTCCCAGGATTGAACTCAGGACCTTGCACTTGCGAGGCAGGCGTCAGAACCACTGAGCTAAATCTCTGGCCCCTTTTAAATGATTTTTAAGAGTAGGATCTCTTAAGTATCATCTACATTAACTCCAGGGCCTCATATAGAGCAGATACTTTTTAATGTATAAAGAAAGAATGAGGGAGGAATCTCTGTTCAGAATGTGACCTAAAATAAATTTCCTCTGTGAAGCCAGAGTACAAGTGAGAGTGATTTCCTCTGTAAATAACTGAAAGTCACAACATCTGTTTCCACCACTACTTCTGCCTTTGGATATTACTAGGGAAACAATAGATTTTTATTTTTTTCCAAAATTAGAGGACAGTTTTGGACAGCTATAAAAAATGAAAAAGGATCAGGTTTAGGATTAGTCAGCTTTTTTGTCTTATTTTATTTAACCCTGTCATATTTCAGAATTTTTGTGTTTCTGTGCATTTGGATATCGCAGATACCATTACTCTATAGCTGATTTCTTATTTCATTAAATGAGGTAATAAAATGGAAAATGGGGAGATTATATATTAACTTGGTACATATATACAGTATTATTTTAACTGTTATGACCAAAGGATGAGAATGTAGTTTCCTGGAATATCCTGCTTCATGTTTCCACTGTGTTTAAGGTTTTTATGCTGTGTAAAATACAACTGTGTCTTCTACTTATAAGCCTTTTTTTACTCAGAGTGGAGCTTTTTTTTTTTTGAGACAGGGTCTTGCTTTGTAGTTCAGGCTGGCCCTGAGCTCACTATGTAGCCCAGGCAAGCCTCGAACTCAGCAATCCTCCTTCCTCTGCCTCCTGAGTGCTGGGATTACAGGCATGAGCCACCATGCCCGGCACTGTGGTATGTGGTACTGATTGCTGGTGGGCGTGAGTCACTACGCCCAGCATTGTTGTATGTGGTTACTGGGATCGAACTCAAGACCTTGCGCTTGGGAGGCAGGCGCCAGAACCACTGAACTAAATCTCTGGCCCAGAGTGGAGCTTTTGATGCATGTTTATATATGTGTTAAAGAAATGATCAGGTTCTTTTGATTTTTCTGTTTTGCATTTATTATTCTTACTTTAGGTAGTTAAAGAGATTATGGCATCTGAAAATCACAATGTTAAAAAACGGAACTTCTGTAATAATATTGAGGACCACTCCACTGACCTTCCTAGAAAAAGGATCTCTAATTTCACTAATAAGAACATGAAGGAGGTAAGTCCATTGTTTGTAGGTAATGGGTGAAATAATTGAAACTGACTGGTCTTTTGATACTTCTAGTCAAATTCTTTAAACAGTGGGAGGGTAATAATTCTGCTTAAATCTCTTAGAATTAAATATAATTAACGACATGTAATCATTATTCTCTTAAATCTCAAAAACCTTTTTTGACAAGTATACTGTCTTGACATTCTATAATTTGAATAGTTTAAGATGAAGCGCAGAGATTTTTTTATTCAACACTGCAAAATTCCTTAACATTGACAAGATTTCTCTTAAATCATATTAATACTTCAACATACTTATTAAGAACCATTTAAGCCAGGCGTGGTGGTGCACACCTGTAATCCCAACCTATAATCCCAGCATTTGGGAGGCAGAGGCAGGATTGCCATGAGTTCAAGACTAGCCTGGCCTAAATAGTGAGCTCAGGGCCAACCTGAACAGCAAAACGAGACTCTGTCTCAAAAAAAAGAACCATTTAATATGTGACTAGTGGTATGAAAAGTAGGGAAATGGGTATGTTGCTTTGCCAAACATTCCTACATACAATGTTGTGCTTAATGATTGAATTCATGGCATGAAGATAGAGAAAACTTTCACCTGAAAAACATACTTGTTAAATTTTAAATTTATTGACATCAATCGTAATGTTTATGTAATTCTATTATGAATTTAATACTACAACTATTTATTTTTCATTGTTCAGGTTAGGAAATCTCCAAAACAGTTGGCTGCTTACATAAATAGGTAAGACCTTCTCTCCTGCAAGTGTACCATAGTTTTCCAGAGGTGACATAACATATGATATCATATGAGACCAAATTCAGAAGCAGAAATGCAATACCAACTAACATCAGAACATTTGAAGCTGGAAATGTAGCTCATTGGTTCTGGTGCCTGCCTCACAAACAAAGAAAAAGAAATTGAAAATCACTATATTCTCTAAGTTTGTTCTATCATGTTTAAAATTAATTACAATAAACTTAAAATCAAGTGTCCGGTTTGTTTAGAAAAAGATTGTATGTCTCAGAGTTTGTAATGATTTTCATAACAGCCTTTAATATTTTATTTTAAAAGCATTTAGTCGTGCTTTTCTTAATGTTGCTTTGGCATAAATTATTCTTTTTAATTGCCTTATAGATTATAATTTTTATTTTCCTCAAGAGTTAACATTTTAAAAAAAAAGAGTTAACATTTTATTAATCTACTTCTAATTTTAGTAGTTTACAGTCATAAATTTTGGCCTACTAAATCACTGTTTTAAAACTTTGAAAGATTTTCTTTTCTTTTTTCACTTAAGAAAATAAATTCTTTTTACAGAACAGTTGGACAAGCTGTGAAAAGCCCAGATATCCTACATAAGGTGATCTATCGCAGAAAGAAAGTTCATCATCCCTTTCCAAATCCTTGTTACAGAAAAAAACAGTCCCCTAGAAGTGGGGGCTGTGACATGGCAAATAAAGAAAACGAGCTGGCTTGTGCAAGCCACCTGCCTGAGAAGTTGCTCCACGATAGCCGGACATACGTGGTTAACTCCAGTGACTCTGGTTCTTCACAGGCAGAAAGCCCATCATCAAAATATAGGGGGTTTTTCTCTGAGGTAAGTTGCTTTCGTTTAATTTTATTTCCATCATTCTTTGCTTTGCCTTATTCTAGCAGACTCATCATCCATTGAATACACTTATTATGGTGATACTAACTTTTTGAAACAACCACATTTGAGTCAATAGTTTATCTCATTTCTCTTGTCAACAACCTCTTAAAATAGAATGAAATGCTAGACAGGCTGCTATAAATACCCACAGTGACAGTTTGACCAGTAGAGATTTAAATAAAGTTTTGGGAAAGGAGAAATCTTAGTAAAATTGGGATCACTAACGGCATTATCTATGCAAACTAGTTAGCTGCCTTGATTTAATAAAATTGGTCTTATCAAGTGTTCATACACATGCACAAGATGTTCGCTGACACATAGTTTTAATAGATAATAGAATCAGATAAGCAAGAATCACTTTAAACAAGTTATATAAAGACTAGAGAAATGCTAGTGGTTTTTAAAAATGAGGATCCATTTTGACTTTGAAAACTTTATAAAATACAGGTGAAAAAGCAGAGTTTTAAAAAGTTATTTAAGCCAGGTGTGGTGGCTCATGCCTGTAATCCCAGCACTTGGGAGGCAGAGGCAGGAGGATTGCTGAGTTCGAGGCTTGCCTGGGCCACATAGTGAGCTCAGGGCCAGCCTGAAGTACAAAGCAAGACTCTGTTTCAAAAAAAAAAAGAAAGTTATTTAAAAATTTTTTAGGTGTTATTGCTTACCTGGTTTTCTAGGAAATAGTTTGGAGAGATACCTACAGTCTATTAACTGTGATTATTTCTGGATAGAGGGATATTGCGTATTTCTGTGGGCCAGTAGAATGTGTTCACTTTTGATCTTACTGTATACAGTCATACCAGGCTACTCAAATGCTTTGAAATACTTCAGATTTATTGTTCAATACATTTTGACAAGAAGAGTGTGCTAGTATTCATCACTTCTTTGATATTTGACACACAAGCTAGAACTTGTCAGAGTTGATTTCTTCCTGACTCACTGTTTCCAGCCAAGATAGTTTGCTTGGCACTGAGCATTTTTGTATTCGTTATGCCTCCAGAACCAATTAACAATGATACTGAGGTACCATTGTAATTCTGTACTAACCTTTTTATAACTAGGATATATTACTTTATATAAAAAGACTCATAAACAACACAGTAACACTTGGTGCAGAACTGAATTTTATGGTACTTTTCTTATGCCATTCAGTTGTTAGTGACTAGTTTATATGTTTGCCTATTACTTGTATCCATATTTGCAAGTTAAGTGCTATGTGTGTGCATCAGCTAAAAATTTATTTTATATCTAGGCGTGGTGGCTCATGCCTGTAATCCCAGCACTCTGGAGGCTGAGGCAGAAGGAGTGCTGAGTTTGAGGCTTGCCTGGGCTACATAGTGAGCTCAGGGCCAGCCTGAACTACCAAATGAAACTCTGTCTCAAAAAGAATATATATGTTTTTTAAATTACTAAGATTTTAAAAAATTGTACCTAGGAAGGGGAAACATTCTAAATTTATTCACATTATTTGTTTATTATGTTTGACTGCAATGTTCTTTTGAAGGCCAGTATAATGAATCACCTTTGCATAATTTTTTTTTTTTTTTTTTTTTTTTTTGCTTTTTTGGAGACAGGGTCTCGCTTTGCAGTTCAGGCTGGCCCTGAGCTCACTATGGTGCCCAGGCAAGCCGCCGCGAACTCAGCAATCCTCCTGTCCCTGCCTCCCAAGTGCTGGGATTACAGGCGTGAGCCACCACGCCCAGCATTCTATGTGGTTACCGGGGATCGAACTCAGGTCCTTGCGCTTGCAAGGCAGGCGCCGGAACCACTGAGCTAACCCTCCGGCCCACCTTTGCATAATTTAAAACTATGTCAGACTATTTTCATTGAAAAAAATAGTTTCATATCATGTTTCATAGTGCTTTTTATTAAATTAGCTTATTGCCTTTCAGGTTTCTCAGGACCAT
>PVIC010034234.1:0-19706 GCA_004025085.1 Thryonomys swinderianus
ACACACACACACACACACACACACAGAGAACTCCACTTTTTTAAGTAGGACCCTCAACAACTCTCTAGAATATTTAAACAGTGTTTGCTCCATAGGCACATTTTGTACTTATATTCCACAAGTCTATTCCTTATGTGAAGGACTTGATTACATCTTACCATATTCTTTCATTTGATTATCAGTTATTTTCTATTGGTTTTAAAGAGTTATTTATTTATATCTGATAATGATACACAGATTTCAAATACATACTTCCTTTCTGGGGTTTCTCTTTCCATCCTAATGCAGTCATTTCATGAATGTAAGTTTTAATTTTCTCCTTGAGGAGAAAAACAGCAAGGCTATGTTTCAGAGCAAATAAAGTGCCACATTATCCAACAGTCCAGTTTTCATTTCTATATTTGTATTACTAAACATAGAACTTGAAAGGGTGAAATGACTACCTTGATACACACTTTTTCATAAGGTATTTATTTGTCCTTTCCTTTTACTTTAACTTTCCAGAAAGCAAACCATTTAAGCAAAGAATTGCATTTTATATTGCTTTGCTTTGTAACTTTCCACAATGTTGGCCACAGAACAGATCCTGGAGATATTTGTCAGCTAATTTCTTTTCTGTTTTTCTGAATGTTTTCTAAATGTGCAAGGGAACTGATGACCTAACCTGGTAGCCCAGAAATATTCAAAGACTCTTGTCAGGAGTGGAAATAAGTTTCTGTTCATCTGCCATCTTCAAGTGAAAGATGGCTAGCTATCCATCATGCTATCTTTTGTAGTTTATTTGGGCATGTGTTATGCATCATGTTTAGATTTCTTATAGGAAGTCTATACATGTACATGACACATCTTACTTATATTTTTTATTCTCTGTCCCTTCCTTCCCTCCCCAATTGCACCCATCTGTTTAATATAGGATAAATATAACTTCTAACCTGTTAGATATCAGATGTGTTGAGTTCATATCCCCTGAAACTGAAGAACGAATTCCAAAGGAGAAGGGAGGCTACAAGTAGGAAATGTTTACTGACAGCTCCTGTGAAATAAGAGAAGTTTTGGAAATGGGCTGCCACCAAAGCCCTTTTCAGGGGTAATTTATACAGCAGAGTCACATTGTGAATATAATGAGGGTCAAACTACAATAAAACTATAGGATTACAAGTAAGTAGAACTGTTTAGCTAGTATTGACCCGGTAGAGAAGTCAGCCATGTAGCCAGTATACAGAGGAAGAGCAAAGCCATTTTAGGGAAGAGATGGGTCCAAGTGCTCTGCTCATCCACTTGGATGACTGCATCTGTATATTCTCTGGACCTTACTGGGCCAGGGAAAGCAACGACACTACAACCTCAATTATAATTTATCCTTCAGGGAGGCATGCAGGCCTGGTCCTTGCATCTTGTCTTATGGCCTGGCCTTCAAAGCATGCTCCTCCAGCCACATTTTTGGTGTGTTACTACTGTCTCTTCCACCGACTCTCTTGAAGGGCCATCCCCTGCTGACTGCCAATTGATTTCTACCTGATGAGCTGCCTATATAGTATCACCCCTCTGAAGAGCTTTCCCTAATTGTAGCAAGGGGAGAATGGTCATAGTTTCAATCGTGCTTTTCAAGCTGAGAAGGATCAGTCTAGAGAGGACTGCAGTTGGGGCCTTCTCCTGCAAACTAATCTGATGTGCTTTGGATAGAAGTCATGCTGGGATCTTCACAGTTCTGAACTCCCTTTACAAGACTGATCTAGTGAATACCTTTAAAAGGAATCTGTCACGTTTGCTATGGGTTCCATCATCATGGTCACTTGGAGTTTGGCACTCTCAAGGTTAGAATAAATACATTTTCCAAGAAATTAGATCATGTAAAATCAAAAGCATGATCTCTAGAATGAAAAGGTAGTTTGGGGAAAGAGTCAAATCCAGGCTCTACTCTGAAGGGACTGTAATAATTATTGTAATCAGCTGACCCCAAACCTCTGTGCTGAGAGATGTAATCTATAAATTCAATATTTCTTTGTCTGAAGTCCCTATAAGTTTAGTTGTAAGATGATGGAGAATTTGGTGGTTTTGAAGGGCAGTTATAGCTATGGAATTTAAAGATGTTGTTGTGCTTTTGTACCTTCCAGTTTAGCTTCGTAGCCTCAATGAACCATAACAGTGGTTACCTACAGGTGTAGCTGAAAACTGTCAGCAGTGATTGAACTTCTCTTTCTATATCTAGATTTTATAATTATATGGCTATTTTTACATATCTTTTACTTATACTTTTCTGCTGGATGTTTAAGACCAAGTTAAAGTGAGACCCGTGGTAATAAAAAATTAACCTCTTGCTATCTTATTTTAGTAAAATACAGAATCTTTTGCTTTTAAATCACGTTTTGTAAATTTATCCAAGAACATATCAGTAAATTAAGAAAATCTTGTTACTTTAGACATAGGAAACCTAACGTTTTAATTATAGCCAATTTAAATGTCTTAAAAATTGCTTTAGATGACTAATGAAAACCAAATAATAATATCTAAACACTTTAAGCTTATATATTATATTTTATCAATGGAAAAAAACTTTAAATTGTGGTAGACAAAGGACAATAGACATTAGATTTATAAGACCAGTACTAAAAAGCTGTATGGAGCCAGGCTTGGTGGCTCAAGCCTGTTATCCCAGCATTTGGGAAGCAGAGGCAGAAGGACTGCTGAGGTTGAAGTTTGCCTGAGCTACTAAGCAAGACCCTGTCTCAAAAAAAAAAGCTGTATGGAAATATGCAACCAATTTCAAAGATATTTTTATTTTTGTCTTACTAACTCACTGTTGACCTATGAACAAAGGTATTTGGGCTATGTCTTGAGTGTCTATCTATATATCAACTAAAATACATGCATGAAAATTGATGCACAGAGACATAAACAGGAAGCCAGTCATATATAAATCTTATCAGATTTTAAGGCATGAGTAGAGTATCTGCAAAAATGGAGAAACTTGGCAAATAAGAAAAATCAATTATAATACAATGATCCAACTAAACCTATTTTGTAAAAAATAGGGTTAAATGGCATCAGTGTCCTATATGTAGGCTTTCTTTGCTTTAAATGATGGTGCTAACTTCCAGGCCATAATATATAAACCCAGGCCTGTTACAAAAGGAATAAGCCTGTAATTTGATTTTAAAATAAAGAGAAATAATAAATAAATATCTCATCTAGCAATCTACAGTTATTCTTTCTGATAAAATATGCTGTAAGAAACATTTAAATATAATTTTAGGGACAAAACATGTAGTTCCATTCTAATAGTGTCAATATAATCTCTGCTAAAAAGTTGTTTTGCTCTTGATTACAAACTCTCCCTATAAAAACTTTATAATTATTCTCTGGTAATACTGCGTAACTGTCTAAGGACAGTTATGGTTACTCTGACTTCAATATTGGTGCAACTAAATTTTGTGTTCAATAAATGAAGCTCTGAGATAAAATCTAGATACATAACTGGGCTAAAGAAACAGCTAGCCATTTGTTTCTAGCCATCCAAGTTTATAAAAGACTTGAAGCACAATCAAACTTTTTCATAGGATCCTACAACTCTGGTGAGTCACTCAACCACCTGAAGACAGAGATTATTGGATGTTAGAGAACACAAGAGAACCGGTATACATTAAGCACAAAGGAGGCTCACCAAAGAGAAAACCATTTCTCATGCTTAAAGGCATAATATCAATCCAGGCTATCACTCATCCATGCAGATGGTATAGACAAAGGAGCTACTGAGCTCTACATGTATTTCCAAAAGTAACTCCTGGGGAGCCATAATTGACCCTAATATGCAACATAAGATTAATTCTAATTAATTCAGATTTCACTTCAACTTGGCTGGAAACATTCAGCAAAAATATAACTGGTAAATCTAAAAATATCAAGTAATTTAGGGGCAACTTTACAATATGCAGACCTTTTATCAAAAGGCACAAAAGAAATGGCAATTTAACTCAGTGCAAAAGTCTTGTATTCAATTCCAAGGACTGTACAAAAATATTTTCCTTCAAACCATGTTTTCTATTTGTATAACATCAACCTCAACCTATATACTTCCTAATAATCTTAGAATATTGTCCACACAAATTTTTCATCACCTCTCATAATCTTTACTATGTTTACCAAACACTTTAGTGGAGGCTGGATACATTGCTTCTAGTGCTATTCTCCTAATGATTCATGTTTATGAGGTTTCTTCCTTGGGCTGAACTATTCTTTAAAGACATGTATTCATATTATTTTCAAAGAAAATATTTATGCTACATGCTCTATCCAGAGTGGCTAGAAAGGAATGTGAAAATGGATGACATTATATATTGAATTCCTGAAAACTAATGGATTTGGGAAATGGAACTGGCTAAAGTTCTATAGAAATATTGTGGAAAATCACCTGAGGTTAGAGAGTAGCTCTTGGGAAATATCAAAGAACACCAGCAAGACAGAAATTCTCAGTGAATGTATTTGAATTTATTTTTAAGGGGTTGAGATATATGAGGGCAACAGTATGTTAATTTTCACATAAATAAGTTATAGGATAAAAACTTGGAAAAAACTGAGTGCAAAGATCACAAGATACTACCTTTCCCCTTCTTATGTCTTATCATTAATTTAATTATAGGGTTTTGACTGCAACCTCCACCTGACAGTGAGATATGAACTTTAGGAGAAACCTAAAATTATATCTAAAGCTGACTCTTGTTATTTTTCTCATTATATCTAAAGCTGAGCCCTTGTTATTTTTCTCTGATCTAAAACCAGGTATTTTTTGAGTCTTCCTAAATTCTAGGTAATAAATATTTGTGCTTTTGATGTCACAGTTTGGAATGTTACTATATATATAGTTAATCTTTCAAATCAAAACATTGCTGTCACTTTTTAAAATTTCTTATACTTAACACATCTAAACTGTCAACAAAAAGTTGTCAGCTTGGGCTGGAGATTTAGCTCAGTGGTTCCAGTGCCTGCCTAGCAACCACAAGGTCCTCAGTTCTATCTCCAGTAACCACATAGAATAATAGTAGATGTGGTGACTCACGCCCGCCAGCCATCAATACCACATACCACAGTGCCAGGCCTGGTGGCTCACTCCTGCAATCCTAGCACTCGGGAGGCAGAGGCAGGATTGCTGAGTTCGAGGCTTGCCTGGGCTACATAGTGAGCTCAGGGTCAGTCTGAACTACAAAGTGAGACCTTGTCTCAAAAAAAAAATGTAAATAGTTACACACAGAATTGGTTAAAAATACATGAAAAAATGAAATGAAGCCATATCTCATGAGTGAAGATGAATGATTTAGGTGTTCCAAATTAGACTCAGGTGAAACTTGTATATTTATCTATCACTATTATCCATTTATTTATGAAATATAAAATGTATGATAAATGAAGTAATTTCCACTTCTACCATAAAATGGATGTTACTGAGCAAAATGTTTCCAGGCAAAGATACAATTTTTTAAAAATCTATAATTTTCTGTTAGGTAAGGTAAAGACCAGTTCACATGATCTTATATGTTCATAGACACTTAAAGCAATTTGTCCTATTACTGAGAGTAGTTAGGCTGTGGCTATCACTCAGTTTTCAATTTTAATATAGCTTTTAAAACTTCAAATTCTATATTGTTACATGTTATATACAGCTCACAATCACTCTCAACATTGGAAAATTTGCACCAATATATGACAGGAGTTATTAATCTGTTTTTTACTGTGAGTAGCACAATATCACAGAATGCTTAAGTTTTAAATAATACTAAGACTCATAGTTCAAATGGTTCATATTTGAGGAGCCATATCTAGGAACCATTTTCTTTCTGGGAGATTGGTGAACTAATGTCAGGTATCACATGGCAAGTTCCAAGACGTGTATATGTGTGTCTGTTTGGTGTGTGTGTCTGCGTGTGTGTGTGTGTGTCTGTGTCTGTGTCTGTATTTTTGGGTTTACATATGACTTCTGATATTTCTCCTTCTTATGAAATCACTAAGATTCAATTACAAGTACTTCATCCTACTGACTTTATCTAAATACCCAAAGACCACAGCCCTAAACTCTATGATTAGATATACATTCGCCTTCTTAATACCTGAAAATGGGGATTAAGTTCTTAACACATGAAGCCTTGAGGGATGCTCAGTCTATATCCAAACTGTAGAGTATGTGGAGCCATTTATTCATTGAGTAAATTTTTGCCAAGAAATTATTGTCTCCAGGCCCTGCTTAAAGCATTTGGAATGTATCCAGGAAAAGAAAAACTAAAACAAAATAAGCCAACCTAACAAACAAATCAACAACAAAAGCTCTCTCTTCTTGCAGAACTGCAATTACAGTCACAGGAAATATATTTTCATGGCACTGAGGTATGAAGAGTTTCTCAGAGTTGAGAAGAGGAGTTAACCTTCCCTAAATACAGAATATTTGGAGGTTTGTTGACTGTCATCATAGAAAAAAATTACATTTTAGGGCACATTAGTAAAAGTCATAGGAAGGTTCTGTTAGGCAGACTTTTAAAAGCACTGTTGAAGAAGGAAAGCAGGAGCCCTCAAAGAGAGGACCCAAATTGAATTTAAGGAATTTATGGGCTCCTGGGGTGTCCTGGGGTGTCTTCAAGATGAGCACTCTCAGACATGTATCCCACTGACATCTGCTGTCTGGCAGTTTGAGAGAGTAAAAGCCATCTGCATGCGTCTGCACCTGAGATATGTTGACCAGTAACACTGTTACCTTTTTGTGGGTGGAGAAAGTTCAATTTACAGGTGAGAAGGACACCTCAGATCACAATTTACAGACTTGTGTTTTTAAACTTCTTCTTATGAATGTTTGAGTGATTTTTCTTGAAGAAAAAAAAAAGATTTGAGGGTTTGTTGTTCTTGTTGTTCTTGTTGTTCGGAAGCTCCAACTCTTTTTTAAGTACAATTTTAAAATCCCAACTTATTTGTTTCTTTTTATCTATTTTAATTTTTTTAAATCTACCACATTCCCCATCCTGACACTTTGATCTCCCAATTTTATGGAATGTTGAAAGTCCAATGATCTCTTCTTTGAGTACCAAAGATTGAATTCAGGACCTTGCACTTGGGAGGTAGGTGTGGCAACACTGAGCTAAATCCGTCCCCTCAATGATCTGTTTTGTGTAGCTGTTTTGTGTTGAGAACAGGCATTGAACCTGTCTAACAGGGAACCAAAGTCTCATCTTGACCGAATTAAGGGAGATAAGGGAACACTGGTTTTCACTTTTTGAAGAAGCATCATCTATTGAAAGTCTGAAAAAGGGGGCAAAGACATTAACAAAGTACTGATGCTAAATCTTTATCTTATAACCATGTGAACAACCAGAAAGAAGAAGATTAAAAGTATAATCTCAATGAACAGTGACTCGAAAAATGATAGAACACAGTAGCATTTGTATAAGCCCTTTTCCTTTTATAGTAATTTCCACTGATTTTGAGAGGCGGGTTTCTGAAACATACAAGGTAGAATTTAAGAACACACAGATTCTTCTGATTTACCAGATATATTTTTAAGAAATTAAATATCTCCTATTTTAATTTTGTAAAATAGTTAATGGTAAAAATAAATATATCACTTTTTTGATTATTGAGCCATAAAAATTATTAGTTCAGGGCTAAATATTATAGAGCTGGATATTTTATAATGATTTACCTGGGATAACATAAAGTATGCAGAACGTTACAGAAAGCTTAAACCACTTCTAAAGCAAGGTGGAATGTTTATATTGTCACTTTTATTTTACAGACACACTATACAAGTAGCTAAATCTTTACTTGAGATTCACTGGAAAGTACACTTGAAAAATATAATGGGAATATACTAAGACGCTGGAGGAAACATTTTGAAAGAATGGCTAGTGGGACTGAGAGTCAAATCATTTTATGTCTTCAAGTTATAGTTGTAGTGTGAGAACACTAAGAGTGGCTGGTATACTATCAGGAACCCCTTTTTTATTGAATCTGACTTTTTGTTCAACGTTTTAGTTACCTTCTCTTGCTGGACACATATCTGACACTTACAATTTAAAGGAAGGAAAGTGTATTTGGGCTTACAGTTTGTAGATGTTTCAGTCCCCAGCTGGCCAGCTACAAGTCAGAGCAGCATGGCATAAGGGCTTGATAGGGTGAAAGAGCTCGTGGCATAGCACCTGGACCGGAAGTAATGAGTTATTGAGAAGGAAGGAGGGTGAGAGAGACTCCCAGGCCATACTTCCAACGATCTACTTCTTTTAAACAGGCCCCGCCTCACAAATAACATTCAGCTACAAGCTCATTGATTTGTAAGTATCGTGCTTCCACGATTCACTCACCTCCCCAAATCCATACATATTATCCTTTATATACAGATGTCTCCCTGTAGTACGCATGAATCTGTAGGGGGACGATGAGATATAGATCATAATATTCCACCCCATGGCTCCTAGAAGACTCATCCTCATTCCTTTATGCACAATATATGACTGAAAGCCTCGAATGACCTAACATTTTCATCACTGCTGAAAAGTGCAGGTCTAGTCTCCTCTGAGATTTAAGAAAAAATAGCTGTGTAAAAATACTCTATCATTTCTCTAGTGTAAGAAACTGAAGGTGTAAATGAGGTTTAGACTGTATGATAGATATTGTAAAATAGGAAGAAAATACTTTAAGGGAAAGGATAATGGAGACAGGCGAAAGGAAAGAAAAGGAAGAATATAATTTCATGTTAAAATGGAAACAAAGTTTATATAAATGTAGTGTGAAGGATTGAAGGGAGGGAAAGAGAAAGGGAAAAAATAAGAATCAAAATACACCATGTACAGGTGCAAATTTTCAGTGATGAGTGTGATCATAGTGTATTCTTAAAATGTACCAATAAACTCAAATTATAAAAAAGGAAACATTAGCAGGGAGTTGTAAAAATGAAAAGAAAGTTGAACACCACTATCATTGCCGTTCCAAGAAGGGGAAAGAGGAGGATTGAAAGGAATGAGATCAAAGCATGACCAACTCATTAGGGCAAACATTCAATCCTTTACTTCCATGTCCAGCTTCTCCAGCAACTTGTTTCAAGATGTGGACTTCAAAGGGCTGTGGAACCGTGCACTACAGCATGGTGGTTGGAGCCCTCACAGCTTCTCTTATGGATAGGCTCTTCTCACTATTTGTCTCTTTCCTCAGATGTGCCATGTTCTTACCTCTTTAAACATTCTAAGGTCTCCACAGCACTTTAGCCTCACCCTCAAACATTCATCCACTGCCATCTCAGGGACACATCACCTGAAATCCAGAGGAAAGTCTTTTTGATCCCATAACTCCTGAATTGTACATGTGACGAAACCCAGCACCATGTGGATAAAGTCAAAGTCTGCTATCAGCTGAAGCAGTGGCCAGGCTTCCCTCTATCTGGCCTGTATGGCTCAGGCTGGATAGCTGATAAATAGGAACTGAATCCCAAGTTACCAATTCTGTAGACAGCAACCATTCTGCAACATGGTGCTCTGGGGTTCTCTTACCAAAACAAAGTGATCCTGCAAAGGGTGAACCCTTAATTTGTTCATATTCCCTCAAGGAATGCTTTATCTATTCCAAAGAACTTAAGTTCTTTTTAGTGCCAACTGTTTTTAGCAACCAAGTTTTCCTCTGCTCCATCTTTGAGGGTCCAATTTTACCAGAGCTTTCTTCCTCATAAAGTTAAAAACATTGACATCATTCAAGTGTGACTTTTGCTCTTGATTCTCAAGGTAGAGCTGTCTAAATGCCCAACAGTAGCTGTGCCACCAGCTCAACATTAGACTGCCTTCAGATTTCTTCCACCAGATCAATTAGTTCACTATTCTGAAAGCTCCTGAATCTGATCTTTACTGATTGCATTATTGTTAGCAATCTGGCCCTGTAAACTCTGACCACAAATTCCCATGAAGCTCAGAACACAGCACTGTAGTGTTGTTTGTCCTGTGAGTATCTTCAAAACTTTCCAATCTCCTTCTGGAAACTAATTCCAAAAGCTTCTAATTCCCATGGTCATATACATGTCAGTAGTAATTACCCTTTTACTAGGTTTTGGGGTTCTAGAGTCTCCTTCTAGAAGCATATGAAGTCTTCTGAGGCCCTTTGCCCCAGTCCTGCAAGCTTTGGTAATCACTAAGTAACAGAGCGTGAAAAAGTCTTTCAGCATAAATCAGTATGTTTGTCATCCTCATGATAAGATGCTCTCTTAAATCCTGCATGTTAGAAGATGTGTACACTTGGAAAACTCACATACATTTAATATACTATGATGGTAAAAATAAGTATCACCAGAGCAATGTCAAAATCATTTCCTCCCCAGGACCTTGCGCTTGCAAGGCAAGCACGGTGCCACTGGCTAAATCTCCAGCCCATACATAGAAATCATTGTGTGTAGCCACCTAGGTTTTACTCTTACATCAAAATTTAGATTCATTTAACAAGCATATGAGTTTACTGTAACCAAAATGATATTCATTGAAGGACATCTTTAGCGCTCTTATAAATTTAGAAATTGACTACAGACAGATATATCTCATTTTTACATTAATGAAATATTTCTTTAATAGAATATATTAGATCAAGCTTTAAATGGAAGAAACAATTTTTTAAATGTACAAAATTTTGATCATTTTAAGGTCTAGATATAATTATATAGATTGTATAAAAGAGCATTTATTAGCAACTTTTCATGTATTAAACTTTAATACTTAGATTCATGGGATATTTTCTATTTAGGTGTATGGACATTTCTGGTCTAGGATATAGTAAGTTATAAACTAAGATAATTATTGTGGCATTTAAACAATCAAACTGATTATCAAAAACACTTTACAAATCATCATTTAATAATCTTTAACTCTTAAAGCTCAATTTTTAAAATAACCAAAAGCCTAACAAGGACAAGTACAAGAAATTATCTTAGTAAACCATAAAATTGATGTTTTTTATTCTACATTTGGAAAATTTAACCAAGAGCTTTTCAGTATTTTAAGAAAAATGTATTACTTTCGACAGAAAATTTTACATTTACAGATGAGATCAAGTGAGTTCAGGGTGGTATGGCCATAGACTAGACAGATTATTCCAAACTTAATTGTGTGTGTGCATATATATATATATATATATATATATATATATATATATATATATATGTAATATTTTATGACAGGTGTTAGGGAAGGACACAAAAGACTCAGCAAACCTAGATAGCCCACTACCCACTGATCAGGGACAAAGATTTTCATCTTTTCATCATTGAGAGAGAGAGAGAGAGAGAGAGAGAGAGGTACTTTGACCTGTTCTTAAGACAGACAAACAGGAAAACAGACAAGAAAACAGATAAAAAGATTAAATTAAGTAAGAGTTCATTTTAAATGCATTGGTCACGTTAAATCTTTTTTTTTAATTTTACTTGTATAATATAACCTAAAGTGGATGTTTTGGAGGAAGATATTAAATTATCCACAGCAACCAGAATGCTTTATATGCCTCAAGATCTTTTTTTTGAACTCTAAAACATTACTATTTTTACGAATACATATTTGCTGTATATAATGAATACATTCATTATGAGAAATTTGTTCCTCTGCATAATATATCTTGATTCTTTTTTTTCCCATGCCCCTTCCCTCCCCTCAACTCGTCTTTTCATCCCTTTTTACAAAAGCTATTTTCGTTTTTTCTTTCATTTACACTTTCTCAAAATTTTCTTTTCCTTCCCCCCTTCTGTCTCCCCATCCCTTGCTTCTCTAGCCATCTTTTCCCTTTGTTTATTGGTACAGTAAACTTTAGGTGTACATTATGATCACATTCATTGTTGGAAATTTGAACTTGTACATTGGTTCTTGCTTTTTCCCCATTTTCCCCTCCCTTTCACCCCTCCTCACTTTTTACAAAAATTGTGTTTCCTTTTCTTCCTACTCTTCTCATATTTTTAGTTTCCCTTCTTTCCTTCTCCCCATCCCCTCCCTACTACTTCTTCCATACTGGACCTCTTCTTCCTAGTTTATATTACCTCTGATACATTTTGTCCCTCATTTACACTTTCAGTTTCTCTTATTAGAGGAATTATTTATTATTTACACATGTGCGTCCTACTTGTTTCACTTTAGGTGTACCTTACCATTTGAGTAAGATCCTCCTGCCTCCTAATAGTTCTCCTCCATGTTACTCTTTATTTACACTTTGAGTTTCTCACAAAAGAAAAACATTCCAATATTTAAACTTCTGCATTAAATGTATTTAACTTAAGATTATGGTCTTAAGATGCATCCATTCCCTTAATAATATCTAAAATGTATTTCCTTTTTTTGCTTGGTAGTACTTCATTTCTTTAATTTATTCATCTGTTAGTGGGCATATGGGCTGTTGTCAAGATTTAGTTATTATAAATCGTGCTCCTATAAACATGCATATGCCTGTATCATAGTAATATGATGCCTTTAACCTTTTTGAGAAGATATCCCTAAGGGAAATTACCAGGAAATGCAGATCACTTGCAAACTTCTCCTCTGCCCTGCAGGATCAACTCCTTGGATTATTGCTCAAGGATTTTTGTGGACCTCTGCCCTGCCTTATGCATGTTGGGGTTTTGAGTGTAAAGGCTTGGTGCCAAATAAGGGTGGGTGAGGTTGGGTACTGGGCCTTCTGCTGCTGCCCAAAGATTCAAGGTTCGATTCGGGCTCTGGGTTTTTCTCAAGATTCCAATTGTGCTATTTGTTGGTTGTTAAACCTTTTGCTGTGGGACTCAAGGGGGACTGGAGCTTGCAACAAGAGTTCTGGCTGAGTCATCTCCTCCTGTCTCCCACAGGGGATAGCAGGGTAAAATGGAACCCTTAGTTTTAGTTTTGAAAGTTTGATATAAACCTTAATCCTAGCAGTTTTTATCCTCTAGTTTTCATTCTTTAGTCTTCAGTGAGTTTGCTTAACTTTAGCTTTTTGTTTGTTTGTTTTTGTGTTTTATTTTGTTTTGTTTTTGCATAATTTTCAAACTGATTTCCACACTGGTTTTACCAGTGTACACTCCCACAAACAATGCAAATTCCTTTTGCCTTATAGCTTCTCAGGATTGTTATTGGTTCATTTCTTGATAATAGCCATTTTTTTTCCAGAATGAGATAGAACCTCAGTGCTGGTTTGTTTGTCTGTTTGTTTTGTTTTGAGGGGCACAAGGTCTTGCTTTGTAGTTCAGTCTGGCCCTGAGCTCATTATGTAGCCCAGGCCAACCTCAAACTCAGCAATGCTTCTGTCGCTGCCTCCCGAGTGCTGGGATTACAGATGTGAACCACCATGTCTGGCCCTCAGTAGTGTTTTAATGTGCCTCTCTTGAATGGCCAACTAAGTTGAACATTTTTTTCATGCACTTTTTGGTCATTAGTATTTCTTTACTTGAGAAGTGTTTATTGATGTGAATGCCCATGTTTGGATTGGGTCTTTAAATTTGGGAGAGGTCTAAATTTTTCAGTTCTAGATGCCTTTTGTCTCAGGAGTAGCTGGCAAAATGTTTTGCCCATTCTGTGGATTGTGTCTTTACTCTGTTGGTAGTTAAAAATGACATAAGTAGAGAAATAAAAGAGAAAGAGAGGGGAGACAAGATCCTACTTAGGTCTCCATGGTCAAGTCGCATGATCTGACCACCTCATTCTGTAAGCAGGCCTCAGGTGCAGTTCACCCCAAGCCGGGCCATGGCTCATTTCATTCTAGTTAAAAGTGCATGCACAGTGTACCCTAAACAAAGATCAGGCCACAACCCACTTCATCGCAAGATCACCTTGAATGTATAGCCTCTCTCACACCAGATCAGGTCACAGCCTGCTTTACTTTCTATCATGAAAAGCCTAGCCATCTCTGCCCATCACACAGAAAACTTTTCTGAGATTAGGCAACATTTGCCAGTCACAAAACATTAACAGTTTGGAAAAGCCTAGCCATCTCTGCCCATCACACAGAAAACTTTTCTGAGATTAGGCAACATTTGCCAGTCACAAAACATTAACAGTTTGGAAAAGCCTAGCCATCTCTGCCCATCACACAGAAAACTTTTCTGAGATTAGGCAACATTTGCCAGTCACAAAACATTAACAGTTTAGAAAGGCAGAAATAGGAAGTCATATATAATATCTGGGCTTTATGCAAACATTTTTCCCAAAGATCTTTATACCTAGAGACCTAGGACATATGCTAGGAATGTTTAAAAAGTTAAAGATTCTGAAGATGTCACTTGAAGACTTACAAGTCATATATCCTTTTAGTTAGGTAGATAAGCATGAGGCTAAATTTATCATAAAAATACCAGAAATAAATAAGGTAGAGGGCAAATGCAAGCTAGAATTAGAGACACATGGCCAGAAAGTTCTAGAAAAACCTAGACAGGTAGGCCTAGGAACCCGAAAAATGTGGCAGACAGCTGTGAGCATCTCCTTTCCATAGGGAAAATATAGAGAACACATGATTCACCCCACCTCTCCTATTGTAGGTAGCTTCCTGCCTTCCCTCTCAAGTAACTAACTATTCCCCAAGCCCTGAGAACTCTTTCTGAGTTCCCCAGCATCCACTGAACCCCTCAACCCTCCAGTTCCCTACCTGTGTCTGTTAAGTAATTTAGGAAAAGTTAAAGAATTTGAGTTTTTTCATAGACAAAAGACTCAGTGGGAAAGAAAGACTAAGAAGGCAATTGGGGAAAGTGTGCATGAGTGTGTGTGTGTGTTAGTTGCTCACCAAGGAAAAGTGTCACTAGTATGGGTTTGGGGACGGTTCTGTGGGGAGAGTGAGTAACAAACACATTCTAAAATAAAATATTTGAAAACTCACTGATTCTCATCACAGAAGAAGAATTTTTAGGATCCATCATTGCAAGGCTTGAGAACCATTTACAAAGAAGACTTTTAAGCACATACTGAAAGAAATAGAGTGCAGCCTCTTGAGAAAAAGAGCCATATTCTGAGCTGGGTCTAGCTATCTCTATGGGGTCTTGGAAGTGTCTTCAAGTGGCTAATCTAGGATGTATGTCCCTATTGTTTGTCAGGTTTCCTGTGGGAAAGGCTAAGTCAGAATGCAAATCATTTATGTGTTTGTAGTTGAGATATGCTTCCCACAAATATTGCAACTTTCTTAAGGATGGAGGTTGCATAATTTGCAGGTGAGTAGGATAGATCCAAAGTCAAGTTGCTATCTTTAGGTTCTTTTTTTTTTTTTTTTTTTTTTTTTTGAGACAGGGTCTTGCTTTGTAGTTCAGGCTGGCTCTGAACTCACTATGTACTCCAGACAAGCCTCAAACTCAACTATCCTCCTGCCTCTGTCTCCTGAGTGCTGGGTTTACAGGTATGAGCCACCACGCCCAGCTCTTTAGATCCTTTAACAATTTTTTGAATGTGGTTGCTGGAAGAGAAAATGGTTTGAGTAACTTCAGTATCTTGAAAGACTAAGGCTTTTAAATGCAAGTTTAATTTCTGTTTTGTTTCTATTTTTATTTTTTTACTATCTTATATCAAAATGATTTTCAAAATTGATTAAAAAAAGACTATCCCTTAGGGGTATAAGTGATATGGAAAGGAGGAAATAAAGAACAGAGAAAGGGAATCCATAAAGTTGGGAATAATGAATTATATTTTAGTATTAAATATCTGTGAGAGCCATGAATGAGAGAGATGAATAAAAATACACTTTGATTTGAGATTCTTAGTATCTTCTGAGATAAGTTTCATGCTTAGCAGGTTTTCAGTTTACATTTTAAGACCCCTTTTGTTTCAGGCATTTTCTTTTAGTTGAAGTATAACTCAGAAATAGAAACATTATACACTTTCAATCTCTCTCTTCTCTAAGGCACTTTCTTTTACTATGTAGCTCTCTATTTACAGATACATAATAAATTCTGAACCTTATGACCAAAGTCCAAAAAATCTTATTTTAGTGCTTTATTTGATATTAATACCGAGAATGTTATGACTCACTCAGAAATTCAAAATCGGTATTTATTTTTACTTATCTACTTTCACCTAAAACAAAATGACACATGCAATCAGACAAACTGAAAGCTCAAGAATAACATAGATAGTTATTGGTAAGAAATTTTTCAACATTATACAGTGAGTATAGTTTCAAAGCATACAAATATGAGAAATCAAGATGGAATGAGTAATATTTCAGTTTCATAATAGAGCTGCATCAATATGAGACATAAGAAATTTGAAGTATATTGTGCTGAAAATAAAACTTAAAGGGCAGTCATCAGTGTAACGACCTCAAGTGAATAATTCATTAACCTATAGCCTCGTATATGCACAGAGCTGGGTGTCAAGTCAATAAAAATCAAGAAACCCTGGTCTCACACATCTGCTAACCTTGAAGCTCTTTGTAAAAGCATGGAGTTAGTGCTAAGGCATTTTTAAACTGTCTACCAAAACATTTCACACATGCTCTAAAATGCTCAACGTTCATTTAGAAAGCATTTGGAAACATATTTGCTCAAAACACTGAACTTTCTGTTTGACAAATTCTATTGTTAAAATTTTTCACTTTCAATGAAAACTTTGTCAGAGACAGAAGTAAGAAACAATGATCTTTACACAGAGAAAAAGCAATTAATTAAAACTGTTTCTCAGGAAGTCCAATAAAATGTATGAACTTTACTTTTATAATTATATTCAAGGAACTAAAGATAATAATGTCTGAAGTATTATGAGAAAATATGAAATCGATGTGTCATCTAATAGACATCAGTATGGAACTTACAACAAAATTAAACAAAAATTCTGAAAAATGCATAAAAAGAGTACATTGGACCAGATGTGAGCAGACAGAAAAATGGGTCCACTGATCTTGATATAGATTAATTGGGTTTTTTTCCAGTTTGAGGAACAAAAAGAAAAAAAGAAGTTAATAAATTAATAAAGTTTAAGAGAGTATGGAACACAATCCAACGTACCTATAAACATATATCAGGAATCCTAGGATTACAAAAATGCCAACATGCTAGAGAAAGGTGCCTGATGCTCAATGAATGGGGCAGGGAAGGGGAATGGGAAAAAATGAGAATTAAGTCATGTCATGTACTGGAACAAATTCTCAGTATTGACTGCGATCATGCTGTATATTTAAAATGTACCAATAAAATCAATTAAAAAACACTAAGTCAAAGAAACTAGTAAAAAATAAAAAAATATCAATAGTATTTCATAATAAAAACATTTTTTCCATGAAGTGAATTTCTCATCCTGATAAAAATCATCTACAAAATATTCTGAGCTCATGTAATATATAATCATGCAAAACTGAATGACTTCTTCATATGATTACAAAGAATAGAAAGTCTTTCCCTCTTGCACTTCTGCTGTGCATTCTACAGGCAACATTAGTCACAGAAATTAATCAATAAAAAGAAAGACATCGACATTGATAAGAAAAAAATGACACTAACTCTTTTATAACAAATAATCTTGAATATAAGAAAATTCCAAGAAATGTGGGGAAATATCAGAAATAATAAACACGTTCAATACCTTTGAAAAATATAACCCTCAATATATACTCATGTATTTCTTGATACTATTAAATATGTCAAAATAAAATTTAAGGAACAGTTCTATTTAAAGTATTATTTATAAGAAAATAATAAATGTATCAAAAGAAATGCTAAACATTTACTTTAAAATATTATTTGAAGAAATAAGATAAAAAAACAAAATCATGGCGTACTCATGTATAACAATATTTTAAAGTGACAGATGTATCTCAAAATATCTATCGATTAAATGCAATATTTCTCAAAATCCTACATAGATTTTTTGAACAGAAACAGGTGATTTGACTGCAACATTCCTGTAGAGATGCAAGAGACTAGTGGATCTAAAGAAAATGTTTAAAAGAACAAGTACATTTTTAATAACCGATGTTTTCTATCAAAAAAGCTATTACAATGCTACAATAATCAAAATATTATGGTATTTTCATAAGGATAGACAATGGAGCAAGACTTAGAGCCCCAAAATTGACTTGTGCATTTATCTCATTGTTTTGTTAAGGTTCTAAGACAATTTTATGCAATTGTTACAATAATTGTCCCTACTGTAAAGAAAAAGTGAGATCAATACTTTTCCTTACGTTACAAACAAAAATTAAAATATATTTTGGACTTCTTTGTAACGTGTAATGACAAAATATTTAGAAAAAATATGAGTGTTAAGCTTTATAAAAAATTATTGCACTGCATATTTTTATCTTCAAAGTGGTTTCTCAGAGTACAAGACATAAAGTAAAACATTATTACAAAAAAAAGAAATCAGAGCTTGACACGCTAAAACATTGGTCAGATATGACATCAAAGCACAAGTAATGAGAGAAAAAATTGTTAAATTTGACTTCATATAAGACAAGAAAATATGGATCCATAGACCTTATCAATTTATCAACAAACATGACCAATAAAGTGGGAGAAAATATGTGTAGATGACATTTGATAATAGCATGTATAAATATATATGGATATATGTGTATATATGTTTCTTACTCTCTGCAAGGAAATATACAATAAACATACAATCTATTGAAAAGGGGTAAGATTTCTGTGTAAATGTTTTTACAAAGTAGATATTCAAAATGGTAACTATATTCCGGCTTAGGAACAACACACTGCAGAGATCCTGGTCACCTGCTGTTACTACTTCGCCATCTTCCTGAAAGTCTTAAATAGCAACTAAGTTTTGTTTACAAAAAAAAAAGAAAAAAAAACGCTAAAAGTATTAGCCATCAGGAAAATGGAGTTCAAACTCACAATGACATGATGGGTAATATCAACTGGGGTGAATATATACATATATATAATTATTATATTATTATGTATTATATATTATATTATATATATTATATAATATATATATATATAACTAGGTTGAATAGATATATAAAGGTTATAACCTTTTAACATGAATGTGGAGAATCTAGAACATCAGACACGAGTATTAATAATGTAAATTTTTTCGAGACTTTGGGGAAAAGTTTGGTAGTTCCTCAAAAAATTTTAAAATGTTACATAGAAATGTTCCCCTTGATATATAGTGAAGCTAAATGAAGATTTGATATCACACAAAAATTTGCACATAAATATTCATACCAGTATTATTCATAATATTCAAAAGTGGAAACAGCTCAGATGTCTAATGACTGATCACTGGGTAAACAAATGTAGTACATTCTTATGGTAGGATAATATTCATCTGTCATACTGATAGATGCTACATGGGTGAAAACTGAAACCACACCAAGTGAATGAATGAAGCTAAAATAAAAGGGAAAATTAGATGACAGTCTAATTGGTAAGTTGGTTATGGTACTCCTAGGCGCACACACGCACGCGCACACACACACACACACACACACTCATAGAAGTGTATGCAGATACACTAAAAACATGTATAAGGATAGTAACAGAAATAATAATGTCAGAAGTAATCCCAAGTACACAGTGGAATGTTCCATAGTAACTAAATATAGTCCTTTGGCACACACAAATATCTCAAAATTAGCCTGTGACATTATATGTCAAAAATAGAGAGCCGGGCGTAGTGGCTCATGCCTGTAATCCCAGCACTTGTGAGGCAGAGGCAGGAGGATTGCTGAGTTCAAGGCTTGCCTGGGCTACATAGTGAGCTCAGGGCCAGCCTGAACTGCAAAGCGAGACCCTGTCTCAAAAAAAAAAAAAA
>PVIC010034235.1:0-19683 GCA_004025085.1 Thryonomys swinderianus
AAAAAAAATGATTTTTGGGCTGGGGATTTAGCTCAGTGATTCCAGCGTCTGCCTGGCAAGCACAAGGTCCTGAGTTTGATCCCTGGCACCAAATATCACAATGGCTCACGCTTGTAATCTCAGCACTCAAGAGGCAGGGGCAGGAGGATTGCTGTAAGTTCGAGGCTAGCCTGGGCTACATAATGAATTCAGTGCCAGCCTGAACTACAGACTGAGACTCTGTCTTAAAAAAAAAAAAAAAAAAAAAAAAAAGAAAGATAAACACCTAAGTCCCTGGCCAGGGATAGTGGCACATGCCTGTAATCTCAGATACTTGGGAGGCTGAGGCAGGAGGATTACAAGTTGGAGATCAGCCTCGGCAACTCTATACAACTGTAGCTCAAAAATGAAGGGCTGGGGCTGTAGCTTAGTGTTAGAGGCGAGGTCCCCCAAGATTCATCTCCAGTCCATTGGAGAAAAAGGAGACTAAATCCCTGATGAACTGGGGTTATCTTGTGTGTTTAAACCCTACGAGCATTAAGCAGCCCGCTTTCTGCCTCAGTACGGTTAGGGAAAGGGGCTTGGCGAGGCGGGAGGGTGGACGTGTCTCCGCACTGCTGTGGTCCAGCCTGAGCCGCGTGCGCTGGAGGAGGGCAGCGGTGAAGGGACGAGTTGTCTGGCGGGGCGGGGCGTGGCGCCGGCCTCTCCCTCCCTGTCCCGCGGCCCGGCCGTCCTCCTGGCCTTGCATCCCTGTCACCTCTCTGGTCCTGCCTCGCAGCGGGGGAAGCGCTGGCTCAGCAGCAGCTTGTGCGTGGAGAGTTGGGGCTGCACCCAAGGCTTTGGCTGAGTCTGCCTTCACCACCGTGGCAATCACTTCCCCTGGGTGCCCAGTGGCAGCTGCCCGCCCCTGGGGCCTGGGAGCCCGCCGAGGTCAGCTGTGGTCTGGCTGCTTGGGCTGTAGATGTCGTGCCCGCGCTGGCGCCTGGAGACTGCACTTGGCAGCCCCCCTGTTACCTCTCAGGGCGAAGGGAGCCGCTTCCTTGGGGTCACCCTGGTGTCTCCTTGGTGGACGGGACAAGCCGCCCGGGAGTGAGTGCTGTGCTCTTCCCATTTCGGGGCCCCATGGGACCCGGACTTCTGTTTTGAGTGTCCCCACTTGTTCTCCATTTTTGAAATGTGCCTCCTGTTTCTGGGAAGTTCCTCCCCGGCTGCGTGGGGTCACCACGGGGCAGTCTGCTGAAGCAGCTGTGGGAAAAAAAAAGAGAGAAACAGAATCGGGCTGGGGTGCAGCTCGGAGGTTCTGCGCCTGCTGTGCCTCTCGCGCGGCCAGGCCCCAGGGGAAGGCAGAGCCCTTTCTGGCCCGCAGTCCCTGGCTCCCTGGCTCCCCGGGCTCCCTGGCCCTCCTGGGTGTTCCTGCCCGAGTTGGGTTTGCCCTCTGTGTGCTGAGCTTTCTGTTCCTGTGACAAAGTGATGGGGCCCATCGGCCTCCAGAGGGAAGGCTCGTGCTGGCTCACCGTGTCGGTCTGTGGGCCTCACTGCCGCTGTGTCCGGGCTGTGGGGAGCCAGGCCTCAAGGCCAGGGACACGTGGGCAGAGCGGCCATGCCCAGGGCCTGGGAACAGAGTACCTGTCAGAGGCATGGCCCGGGACCCTTCTCCATCCAGGCCCTGGGCACTCCGGGCACCCTTTGTACTAGGGGTTCATGGCGGTTAATCTGCCAGTGAGCCAGGGCCCTCACAATCTACCTCCCCAAGCCCCGCCTCTGGACATGTTGGTACTGGGGCCCAAGCCTCCAACCTCTGTGCCTTCGGGGGACATTTATGGTCTGAAGCATAACCTTCTACCGTTGCCCCCCAGAAAGCTCACGTCTGTCTCCAAGTCCTCATCATCTCGATAGTTAGAGCGTGCTCAAAAATCCAACCAGAGTTTCCTCTGAGGCATGGTACCTCTTAGATGTGAAGCCCTGTAAAGTTACAGAGCGGTCCCCACTGCCGAGATACAGTGGCACACGGGAGGGTGAGGGCTAAGACAGTATCAGGGAAGAACTGGACCAGAGTGAGACCGAAACGCAGTAGGGCGGCCCTCCCATCCTGCAGCTCCCTGTCCAGGGTCCAGGGCCCGTGCCAGCTGGTGTGAGCTGAGGCGGCCTCGCTCCTGTGGCCTCGGCGTCCCTGTGGACCATAGAGGCAGGAGCAGCCCCCAACCCCCTTTGCCTTCCTGAACGTGTTTGCAGCGTGAGCCAGTGAGTGCGGGGCTCCTGCATTATCTGTGGCTACGTGGGAGTCCTGACTTGTCAGGAGGAAGGAGGGCTAGGAGGGCGTGAGTCAGGGCTGCGGGATTTGCGACAGTGGTGTCCTGCCCTGGTCGGGGCCTGGGCCTCACTGTGCAGGCTGGGTTGGTGCTGGGTCTTCGTGGACTGGTTTGTAAAGAAGTGTTGGCTGTGATCCCCATGTCAGTGACTTTGAGCCTTACTCCCTATCTTGGGTTAACCCAGTCACGAGAGTCTTGGTGGCATTTTATGTGTTGGCCAGAAGTGCTTCCCGGGCTGGCCTGGCTTTGGTAGGCGCGGAGAGCTGGCCCGGTGCAGGAGCTAGGACCTTCGGAGAGGGGTTACCTCGTTAGGGCCGGTGACTGGGATTCTCAGCAGTTCAGCTCCCTCGTCCTTCCATCTTCCTGTCTTCCCTGAATGTCTCTAGGCATTCCTGAGTTTGCGTAATTCGGATTTAGCTGATGCCTGCTGTGTGCACCAGAGTCCCCAGCGAGTGCTGAGGTGAGCTGTGGTACTGCTGCCACCAGGAGGCAGATGCCAGCCAGGGACTTGCCCCGCAAGGAGCGTGTGACCAGCACACGGGGTGGGGGGACCGGCAGTCACCACAGGTGGCAGGGGAAGCTGGGTCTTGACTGCGATGCCACCAAATCGGACCTGAAGGGAGGGAGGGGTGGCTCCTCTGGGCCCTTGCACAGGGTGTGGGGAGTTTTGCAGATGGCCCCGAGGCCTTCCTGGCCTAGCAGTTTGAGCCCAGAGGTAGAGGGAAAGTCGGGGCAGGACGGGCATCATCCGGGTCTGCTGAGGCAGAGGCGAGTTGGAGCGGGACCCAGCTGCGGCTGTGTGGCGGGCAGTGTGGCGGTTGGCGCTTGGTGCTTTGTAGTTCCCAAGGCTGCACCCGAGAGTTTGGGCCGGGGCTGGTTAGTGTGCCAGGCTGAGGCCTCTCGACCAGGCTTCCCACTTCTGCTTATCGAGCTCCTGTGCTGGGTAGGTCACGGCTGGCTGGGGGTGGGAGGACAGGCCGAGCTGGGACTGGAGGCTGAGTGCTGCAGGGAAGGGCGGGAGGGGACAGAGGGAAGGACGGGAGGATGGTGCAGGGACGCGTTGCCTAGGAAGTGCTGAGTTCAGTCAGGCTGAGGTATTTGTGCTCTGGGCCGGAGAGAGTGATGGGAGGACGAGCTGCCTGTGCTGGGGGAGGAGGGCTGGGCCTGGGGCCTGGGAGCACTGGAGGCTTTGATGCTTTCCGGAGGGCAACAGCAGGGCCCTGAATGCCAGTCCCAGGGCCGGACGCGGCTGGCACAGTGGGTATCACAGAGCTGGGGATACTAGGGTCCAGGTCCAGAGTGGGGTGCGTTGTTGGCAAGGTGCCCACATCCCAAGGGATCCTGGTGGTGACTGACTGGGGATGTACCCGGGATGTAGCCCAGGGTTGCTGTTGGCGCCCAAGTGTATGCGAGGAACGGCCACACTCTGGAAGAGGGGACGCTGGCGATTGGCATGGGCTGTGGCAGGGGGCTTGGGGCGAGAGCGAGTGCAGCGGAGCGAGGCGGGCAGCACTGGCTTGCTCCCCGGGCCTGGGGTTGGTGCTGTCCGCGTGCGGGGCCAGAGCTCTGGGCCAAGGGGCAGGGCCGGTTTGTGCAGGGTCCCGTGACCGCGGGCTGTGACTTGGTGGCCCAGAGGCAGAGCCGTCCCCCCAGGTCCTCCAGGTGGGGAGCTGTTTCTTTAGGAGGCTGGAAGGGACGGGACGGGCAGAGCGAGGGGCGGGGAGGAAGGCAGCAGGTGCCTGGTGACCGTTGACACATCTCAGCAGAACTGGGGTGCTTCTTGGGGTGACACTCGGCTTTTTCCTTACAGATATTTCCTAGGTTTCCTGTAATAATCAGACATTGCTTTTGTCATCTGGGGGACGAGTATTGTAAGAATGCAGCTTCCGAGACCGAGCTAAGAGCCGTCGTGAAGCAGTTCTCCCTCTGGGTTAGTGATCACCCCTGTCCCTGTGGGCTCGCAGTGCTCCGGGCCTGCAGGGTGTGTGGCAGGAGCTCAGCCCAGCGGGGATCCCGGTCCTGAGGGCACCCCGTGCTGCAGTCGCACACTCAGATGAGGCGTGAGCGGAGGTGCCAGTGGAATTGTTTACTGCTGCACTGATGGCTTTTTGCACAGTTCTCTCCAAAGCCCTCTAATGTTAATTCCCTTGGAAAAGTGCTTTATAAATCTGGGGAGCGTCACTATATGTTAGAGTGAGCCTAATGGTGAATTCTGTTGCTACTTTAGTTCGTAATTCAGAGAACCACTATTGAACCCAAAGGGGGCATTGAGTGGTGACTGTACCCTGGGTGGAGGTCGATGAGCTGTAAACCGGAGCTAATGAGCTGCTTTGCCTGCTTACTTCACACGTCTGAGGCACAGGGAAGCGTTTCATCCTAAATGTGGCCATAGAATTTTTCATCTGTTTTATGATGCTTAGATCATTGCAGCTGGGTTTGCTTCTTTCCCACGTTTTTATTTTCTCATATTCTGCTTCACTCATCTCCATTTTTACCTATTGCAATTTAACCTTCAATTAAAGCCAATGCTGGTCAGTACATGAGCTGTTTTCAAGCCAGATCCTTGGTGTAAGAGCTCCAGGAGCAAAACAGAAAGTCCACAGGGTGTGCAGGAAGAGCCACAGTGGTCTTGGGACACCTGCTACTTCCTGCCTCCTCCCACCAGGGGTCGTCCGTCTCCTAAGGGAAGCTCACGCTCACCTTTGCGGCTGTCCTGGCTCCAGGGTTGGCTCCTGCAGGTGCAGTGTCCGTGGAGTGACTCTGGTATGGGGGGGAGTAGATGTAGCTCACAACCTGCTAGATGTCAGATATGCCGAGTTCCTGTTCTCCAAAATCAAGAGCGGATTCTAAGAACTATGGAGGTTGAGAGTAGGGAAGCTATCAAGAGTGAAATAGCTCCTGAGAGATGGGGGGACCTGCAAGCCCACTTCTCAGAAGTTTTATGTAGAGCAGATCATGAGGTGGGTAGAACCTGAGTCAAAACTATGATCCACCAGGAAGATAGCAAGTGAAAATGGAAAGGACTAGGCCCTTTTCAGGAAGAGATGAGCCCGGAGGCCCCGATTTCCCCCTGAGTGACTAATGTCTCTGTAGACTTTGTGGGACCAGGTGATACGAATCGTATGTTGCTTATCCCCTGGGGAGGCCCACAGGCCTGGGCACTCTGTCTTCATCTTGAGGCCTGGCCTGCAGTGGATGCGCCTCCAGCTACAGCCGTGACGTGCTCTCATGCTCAGCATGGCCTCCCTCGAGGGTCCCGCCCTGTCTGACCGCCCAGAACATTTCTATCTACTTGGCTTCCTGTAACAGCTCCCGCGGATGGTGTTGCGGAGAGCAGCAGTGTTTCCTGCGAGTGAAGCCCGCGCTGGGGAGCCTGGTGCGTACACGACGCTCTAGACGTACTTGATTCGGAGGTGTCGTTTTGGCCATCACTGTTTCGACTTTCCCAACTTGGGGAGCGCCAGAGCCCTGAGATGCTATGGATGTTGGGGCCTTTTTCTTGTGGGCTTTTCTCTAAGCTGAGCCTTGTCCCCACTGCCCCAGAGGTGCCCTCTAATCCTTGTGTTACGTCTTCCTTCCACATTCTTTGCCCTCTTTCTGCCCCTCCCTAGTGGTGGCATTTGAATGCTGTTTCCTTGTTCTGGAAGGTTGAATGTCATTGAGGCCACCGGGGGCCTCTTTCCATATAGGATATTGTTTGCATATCATACACTTCACCCATTTGAAATGCTGTTTTTTAGGATATTTACAGGGACATAACGGTCATTGTGTAATTCACATCTGGCCTCCTTTACCTAGAATGATATTTTTAAGGTTCATCCATGTTCCGCCATGCAGCGCCCTGGAGCACCTGGTTTCCGCCCTGGTGGTGGGGTTAGCTGGGAGCTGTGGCTGGTGCTGCTGCCCAGCTTGAGAAAACGTGCTTTCCTGTACGGTTCTTGTATTAGTCCGTTCTGCATTGCTGGACACAGCATCCAGCACCCACCCCTTACAGGAGGAGGGCTTTAGTTTGGCTCACAGTTCAGGGGACCCCATCCCTGGTCAGCTGGCTCCAGGGCAGAAGGGCTGTGGGGCAAAGCTGCCCACCTCGTGGCAGCCAGGAAGCAGAGAGAACAGGAAGACTGTTCCTCCTTTCCCTTTCATTCCATCCAGGCTGCAGGCTTGTGGGCTGCAGGGTGGCTCTTGCCTCTTCACTAAGTCAGTCACCCAGACGCAGCCGGACTAGGCATTTCTTAGGCAAGTTGACGCCGTGATGGACTGTCACAAGTGTGACGTGAACAGAGACTTCACGTTTTTCAGAGACGCGTCCTTGTGGAAGCCTCGTGCTTTGACCCTTGTGGGTAAGTGGGGCTGTGCGTCAGGGTGTAGCTGCTATCCAGCGTCCCGGGCAGCTCCCCTTCTGGTAAATGAGGCAGGCTCCGTTGTTCATGTCCAGCGTTTCAAGCCCTTCCCTCCCTTGGTGGGTGAGACCGGGGTCTGTGATGTGTCTCTGTCTAGTGTCCCGAGAGACCTCCAGGTTTTTCTCAGAATATTCCTTTTCTCCTTAGTATTGCAAGTGCTGCTGAACCTGTCTCCTATGTACTTATGCAAGGCTTTTTCTAGGTCTGTTTATCAAGAAGTGACATTAGATTGTGTGTATCTGAATGGCGGCTGCTTTTTATAAGGGATCACGGGGGTTTTCTTTAAAACAGAGGATTACTGCAGTTTTAGAGCAGTACGGTTTAATTGCAAAGCTTATTATTAGTGGTTAGTTGCCCCTTCTTTTCACATTGCGATAGTCAAAGTCTTTTTTTTAAAGCTTGCAATACCAAATAAAATGCAATTTTAATAAGATAAAATGAGCTCTCCTTTAGTCTACTCTTGAACTTTTGGAACATTTTCAGCTCAGTAAGCGCAAGCGCTTTGCCTGTGAAGAATGAGTGAGTTTCTGGCTTTGCTGGGGTGGGGAAGGGCCTGAGGTCGGTGATGGTGCCACAGAGACTTCTGTGGCAGTGACATGCATGGTTGGCTTGGGCCGAACCGCCCATTATTTTTGAATTCTGTAAATATATAGAACGATACAAAGAATATAAATACTCTGGGAAGAATAGATTGCTACAGTGGTACATGCTTCTGGTAGGTCACCTAATAGTATGATTACTCATTTCATGTACCGTGTGTGTGTGTGTGTGTGTGTGTGTGCGTGTCTCAGAATTGAACCCAGGGCCTCAGGCATGCAGAGCTCATGCCTTACTAGGGGTGCTGCCTCCCAGCCCTGTGTGCATCTTTATTTCTATTTCCAAGACAAGGACGCTAAAGCTCACACATAACACTTGCTTGGTTGAGAGTTCACGAGTTAGTAAGTGCTGGAGCTGGAGCTTGAACCTTTTGCTCTTTAGACCTAGCAGCAAAGTCAAAGAGGCCTTGGGCAATTACAGGAAACATGCTTGATCTGAATGGGCTATATACCATTTTAATTTTGTAATATTAATAAAAAAGCATCTGTTTCTGCTCCTGGATTCCTTGGATCGGGTATTCAGGTCTGGGATGTGGGGCTGCAGCTGCTCCGGGACATTGTGGGTGTCGCTGGAGGACTTGCAGGGCGCCTGGCGCTTGGCACTGCCGTTGTCAGGGACTGCAGTGAGTGCTGCCCTAAAACGGGAATGTGTGGGCGCCCCTCTTGGCTGGTGCCATTTCTTCACAGAATGCCAGCTGGGTTTCCAGAGAGCACAGGAAGCCTGGTGGGAGATTCCCTGCCTTAATGGTTTCTTCCTGAGGTTCACCTGGAATGCAGTTTGCTCACTTAAATTCACACACCACAGCACGCACCATTTAAAGTGTGGAATTAGTGGTTTTCAGCGTACAGTTGTGTAAATATAAGCGCAGTTTTAGAACATGTTCATCACCTCAAACAAAAAACAAAACACCCACCATCACCAATGAAATGAAAAACAACCCCCTGTATTACCCACCCCACAGTGCTCTCTGTGATTTGACTTCTTGCACTTAGCTAATGGGTTCTGCATCATCTGTGTAGCACAGTGGTGGCAAACCTATGGCACACGGGCCACAGCTGGCTGTTTATTATTGAAAGTGCTAAAAGGTTCACCATCACATGTCAGGACTTGACTTTACAGTTGGGCAGTACCCCCTTGACATCTGGATTGTCCCTACTGCTGGCCGCTAGGATTGATGCTGCTGTGGACGTGTCTGTACAAGTTGCGTGGCGATCTCTTCATCTCTCTTGGGTGTTTCAGGCTGGGAGCGGGACACGGAAGCTCTGTGTGTCACTATCTGAGGAACTCTGTTCCGCACGGCAGCTGTGCCCGTTTTCCTCCCCACCAGCAGTGTGTCAGGACTCCGCTTTCTCTCCATTCTCACCGACACGTTTTTATTTTGGTCACCCGGTGAGTGTAAAGCCATGTGTCCTTGTGGTTTGCTTTCCTAATGATGTGGAGCATCTTTTTATGTGCTTCCTGGTTTGTTTACATATCTTCTTTGGAGAAATGTTTATTCAAATCGTCTGTCCGTTTTTTTTTTTTTTTTTTTTTGAGACAGGGTCTCGCTTTGTAGTTCAGGCTGGCCCTGAGGTCACTATGTAGCCCTGGCAAGCCTCGAACTCAGCAATCCTCCTGCCTCTGCCTCCTGAGTGTTGGGATGACAGGCGTGAGCCACCACGTCCAGCATTGTATGTGGTTATCGGGAATTGAACTCAGGACCTTGCCAGGCAGGCTCTGGAACCACTGAGCTAAATCTCTGGCCCCGTCTGTCTGGGGTTGTCTTTCTATATTTGAGTTGTAAGAGTTCTTTATCTGCTGTACAATCCTTTATCAGATCTGTGCTTTGCAAAGAATTTCTCCTCACATTTGGGTCTCTGCTCCTGGAGTCCCTTTGTGGTTCTGGCAGATGCCTATTCTCCCGTCGGTGGAGCTCAGCTCCTGCTCCTCCCCCTTCACTGGAACAGTCCTGCTTCTGTGTGTTTGGCATTTCTGTGAAAATTTAATTTGAAAAGTTGGTTTATTGCTAAAGTGCCACTTTTACACCAAGTTGGAGTTGCGTGCATTAAAGCTGATATTCAACAATCTTGAGAAAATGAAGTTGCACAATACACATATATAATGATGATGCAAACAGCACAGGTGTGCAGTGCAGATCCTTGCGTGGAAAGTAACCAGTGCCAAGTGTGGGTTAGCAGTTGCCTCTGAGAAGACAGGAAGGGAAGCAGGATTCAGGCTTCAACTCTTATCTACACACTGTTAGGATTCGGTGGAACCAGTGTTGTGGGTAGTGTTTGTGTGGTCACCCTTCATACCCTGACTGTCATCAAGCTGGCTTTGCAACCTGCAGGGTCTGTGTGACCTTGGGCAGGTCACTTATACTTTCTAGACCAGGACTTTTCCATCTTTAAAATGGGTGAAATCATACCTGCCTCACTGAGTTGGGTAGATTAGAGGAGTCGATGTGTTTAGAGTAAGCTAAATTACTGATATCTGCTGTCGTTATTCTTGGTGTTTTATAGATTGCAGTATTTTATATTGACAAAGATATAGGAAAGTGGTCCAAATCTGGAGGCCACAAGAGTGGGCTGTCTCCTGTCTTTGCTTGTGTCCCTCCTATGGGAAGAGCAGCTCCAGCCCCCGCGGCCTGCCGGGGTTCATGCTGTGCTCGGCTGTGGCTTCAGCACCCAGGACAGTGCCTGCGACTGAATGGATCCTTACTAGCTGTGTGGACACATCCAGTTTTGCCTTTTTTTTTCTTTGATATGAGGCATATCCCAGAGAGCCTGATGCGTGCAGAGATGAATGTGATGTTTCTGTCTGGATGTTACTTTAGGATCTCCCTCTGGAGTCATTTAATTCTCCTTACTGACTGTGCTTGGAAAGGAGAGGTCCTAATGGAGCTTCCAGGCCAGACCTGTGCGGTTCCCTCATCTTCTTGGCCTCCGACCTCTTCTAGGCATCGAGGCTGGGCCGGGTGCCAGGCTCGTCTGCGGAGACTGGACTTGGGGAAGTGCCTCTGCCCTCTGTCCAGACGTCCTGCGCTGCCACTTTGCTTTCCCAGCTCTCGCCTGCTCCTGCCTCTCAGATCTCACGCATTGCTCGCCCTGCCTGGGATTTTCTGCCTGCTCTACCTTTCTTGAATCTGGGTATAATTTTTTCTCAAGAAAAGGTGAAAATTGGGTTTCTGCGCTCCTATGACATGTTTTTGTAGGATTTATTACAGAACATTCTGAATGCTAATTCACATTTCACTTTTGTAAGTTGGGCTGTAGTATACTTATATTTGCCTACCTACTTTGTTAAATGTTTGTTAAATTTTACTGAAAAATTTTGGGATATAACAGTAGACATTTGCTTGGCATATGAGCAAGTCTGAGCTCAGCTGGTAACTCAGCAGCTTAGAAAGACCCTGTCTCAAAACAAACAAACAAACAAACAAACAAAAAATATAAAAGTGCTGGGATGTAGCTGAGTGCAGAGGTCCTAGGTTCAGTCCCTAATACCACACACACACATAGGCGCGCGTGCACACACACACACACACATACACACACACAAGCATTTGATATAATTAAACTGTTGTTTTCTAGGCTTAGAAATGAATAGAAAATAGAACAATGAGAAATGACTCACTATGTAATGTATTGTTTTGTTTTATAAGACAGTTTGTTGTATAGTTCAGGTTACACTCAGTCTCACAGTAATCCTCCTCCTGCCTCAGCCTGCCTAGTGGTGGGATTACAGGCATGTGCCTGTGAACCATGCCCAGCTCTAATATAACATTTTTTTTTTTTTTTGAGACAGGCTCTCAGCTCACTATGTAGCCCAGGCAAGCCTTGAACTCAGCAATCCTCTTGCCTCTGCCTCCCGAGTGCTGGGATGACAGGCGTGAGCCACCACGCCCGGCACTGTGGTATGTGGTATTGATTGCTGGTGGGCGTGAGTCTCCACGCCCAGCATTGTATATGGTCACCGGGGATTGAACTCAGGACCTTGCGAGGCAGGCGCTGGAACCACTGAGGTAACCCTCCAGCCCCTCTAATATAACATTTTAACATACATTAAAAATGATATCTTTGCTGGGCGTGGTGGCTCACACCTGTAATCCCAGCACTCGGGAGTCAGAGGCAGGAGGACTGCTGAGTTCGCGGCGGCTTGCCTGGGCTACGTAGTGAGCTCAGGACCAGCTTGAACTACAAAGCAAGACCCTGTCTTAAAAAAAAAAAAAAATGACATCTTAGGGCTGAGGATTTAGCTTGAATGGTACTGTGCTTACGTTGGAGGTTTGATCCCTGCTACCATCAAGGGGTGGGGAAAGGCTATCCCAAACATTAGGAAGATGAAGTTATTTTAATAAATGCCATTAGAATAACTGATTAATTTTTAGAAAAGATGCCTTACTAAATATTACATATCAAATATAACAAATTCTAAATGGAGTGAAAAGATGAAACCATAGCGTGGAGGAAGCACCTATGATATTTCTGTGGAGTCAGAGAGTTCTTCCCAAAGTGAAATTGCACGGAAAGGATAAGGGAGCGGTGGGCCTGGCCTCTCGTGGTCAGGGCCGGAAAAGTGATTTGCCACTGGTATGTGTCCTGTTCTCTGGCAAACTACCACACACTTGCTGGCTTAGACCGACACGTGGACTTCGAGCTCTGGATGTCAGAGTCCGGCTCAGGTCTCTCTGGGCAGGGCTGGCTCCTCCTTTAGGCCCGGGGAGTAGCCTTTTCCTGTGCTGTCCATCTTGGGGAGGTGAGCACGGACCCCGGCTCGAAGCCCTTTCTAGTTTCCAAAGCTGCCGTCTCTGATGGCTGTCACAGCCGTGGCTCCTCCGGTCCCTCCGACACGTGTGGGGAAGGCTCTCTGCTTCACACCCTTATGACCAGGTGGGGCCATTGTGTAGCGCCAGAATCTCCCGTTCAAGGTTCTCATTCTCAGGTACATCCTCAGTTGCCTCATGGACCCATATTCACAAGGTCAGCGTTGCTGCTGTGACTGTGTCGTCCCAGTTACTAAGTTATAAATTCCCTTTCTGCAAAGACGGGGAAGAGGTGGAGAGCCTGCTAGGAAACAGAAAAGGCACACGCAGTGTGTAGGAAGAGGAGGAACACACGAGCAGATCTACAGGCTTGTTTGCCCTCACAATCAGGAGGACACGCGACACCTAGCGCCCCTTCTCTGCCCTCCAGGCCTTGCTTGAGGGGGCACAGGAACTACCTCTAGCCCTCCAGCTGTGAGGATCAGGGGTCCTCTAAGGTCCTGCCTTACATGGCAGCGCTCTCTTTCCGGGACGCGTCGCAAGTGAGTGTTAGAGTGTGGGTGTTTGTCTCCAGAGGCTGTGGTGCTGTCTTTGTGATCACGGATACTTCAGATCATTTCAATGTCTCGTCATCACCATTGGCTGTACCCACACGGTGGCACTGTGTGAGATCAGGTGGGTATTGTCCAGGGAGGTGGCACAGGCCCCAGACGAAGTAGCTAGTGCTCCTATCATGATTTAAATTTTTTTTTAAATTTTGAAATACTTACACATTTATGAGGAGTTTCAGAGAAACGTGTAGGGAAGTCATGTGTACTCAGTTTTAGATTTACTGTATACTTTTCAAGTGATATGTGTAAGGGGAGTACTTAGACATACTGAAGACGATGAGGGCATGCTATGGAGAAATGGCTGTGATCTGTTACTGAGAAAGGAGGGTAAGAGTTCATTAAAACAACCAGAACACTCACCTGTTATCCGAACTGCTCTTCCCCCGTGTTCATCTTTACATACGTGAATGCTGTCCCCTGCCGCACTGTGTCCCGGGGGTTCCCGCTCCGTGAACCTGTCCGTTAGGCTGTCCCAGCACAGAGCGCTCCACACACAAGGACTTCTGTTCTGTGCCTGAAGCTGAGGAAAGCGCTGGCCTCGGACTGGCTGTTTGTGGCGGTGGCTGTTCCTTCACCCCTCTTCCCTGCCCCCGTCATGTGGCGTCCGGTGCCCTCACCCCTCTCAGCCTCCGTCATCCCGGCAGAAGTGGGAGAAGCTAGTGGGGTGCTCGCGAAGCCTGCCTGTTTTTGTTGGAGAAGAAACAGCCTCTGTTTCCCACTCCCTGGCCTGGCCGGCCGACCAGCTGAGTCTGCCGCGTGGACGTTCTGTTTCTGTGTGTTTCCACATGTGCTGTGACAGACATAAGGAGTGAAAATAGAACTATCAATTCTTTTAAGAAGCTATGTGGGTCTTTTTAGGATATTGCGGTGAATCTTCAGACAAAACAGTCCCCAGTGCGAGTCCTGGATGGGCCTTGCTCCTGGGCTCTGGTCCTGTGTATCCAGGGCCCTTCCTGAGCGGAGGCCGCGTGGCCCTCGGCGCCCCCGCGCCCCCATGCCTGCCGTGGGCTCCCAAGGCTCTGCGGTGGCGCCTGCAGGGCTGTGGCTCCGCGCTGGGCCGGCTCTCGGGGTGAACGCTCCGCTTGTGTGTGGGCTCTGGGCCTGGGTGGCGCCGCCGTTCATCGCTCCTCCTTGACCAGCCCTCTGACCCTGGCAGGCTGGAGGGGCCGGCGGCTTGTGGGATGCCCCTTCCCTGTTGTGGGGCTTCTCGGAGCCGGCTGTCTCTTGAGTCAGCTGCGGGTTTTTGGCAAAGTCCAGGCAAAGCTGATTTATCTTCTCTTTCTTTTCCACTAGCATCCAGCATGTGTACGGAGCCCAGCACCCTCCTTTTGACCCACTGTTACACAGCACGTAAGTGAGGTTCCCCCCTCCAGGCTTCGGGGCTCTGACTGGAGGCGGCCGGGGCAGCCACTGTCTTCCGCACCCCTCGGCTCTTAGCTGTCCTCATCCGCAGTGGGGAGACGGATGCGAGGCAGACACAGCCCCAGTGGGCCAGGGGTGGGGCCCTGAGCCGGGCAGCCTGGTTCCCATTTGCACTGTGCACTCCGCCCCGTCCTGGCTCCTCCCCCAGAGCAGGTGGGTGCCCGGGGCGTGTGTGACACTTTGCCGTGCTGCCAGTGGAGCAGCGCGTGGGCGGATGAACTGGGGGCTCTGCTATAAATGACGCCTCCCCACCCATCTCCCCACTGCACCCCAGAGTCCCTCCCGCCGACCCCTGGCCTTGCTGGAACGGCAGCTGGAGCGGAGGTGTCGCAGCTGTACCCGAGTGACGTGGGTGTGCGTCTGCTCGCCCTCCCTGCAGCCTTGTGCCTCTTGGCGGGTTCTGTCGATGGCAGAGGCCACTTGCCCAGCTGTGCCCGGAGGCGTCGCTCTCCCTGTTGCCGCGTCCCGGCCTTTCGTGTCTCTGTGAGCTGCTTGCCCCGCACGCCGCCCTCACCGCCCTGACCGAGGCTGGAGCACTTTCCTCCCTGGAAGCTCTTTTCTTGCCCGTCTCAGCGAATGCTCTCTGCTCTGAGCGTGCGCGGTGACGGTGCCTTTCCCTTGCAGCTTGCTCAAGTCCGCACCCAAGGTGCCGAGCACCCCGGTGAAGGCCAAGAGGGTCAGCACCTTCCAGGAGTTTGAGAGCAACACCAGCGACGCGTGGGACGCGGGCGAGGATGACGACGAGCTCCTGGCCATGGCGGCCCAGAGCCTCAACACCGAGGTGGTCATGGAGACCGCCCACCGTGTCCTGCGCAACCACAGCCAGCGGCAGGGCCGGCCCGGGCCGAGGGAGGTGCCTCCACGAGAGCCGCAGCCTGCGGCAGAGCTGCCCGCAGCCCTGCCCAGTGACCTCCGGCTGGTGAAGTCAGTCAGCGAGAGCCACGCGTCCTGTGCTGCAGGTAGGAGGGCTGGGAGGTGCGTGGCCTGGGGGAGCTGAGGGCGGGTGCTCACTGGGCTCGAGGCTGGCTGGCCTTGTCTGCAGCAGGACCCGGCCCTGAGGGCCCACGGTGGTTGCAGCGCTGCGGGGCGGGAGGCAGCCTGTGACCCTGCGGGGTCCTGATGTGCTTCCCTGTCCTCCGAGTGCAGTGAACCCCCTCTCATATGACGGCAGTCACAGGGGCACAGTCTTGGGGCACAGTCTTGGGGCTCCTTCTCCCTCTGAGGGACGGACACCTGCTGTGCCACTGGTCTCGCACATCCTCGGCGTAGGATTTGCTTGCCATGTTAGCAGATGAGGAGAGAGGGATCATTGTAGGACCCTAAGGTGGGTTCAGAACTGGATTTTTATACCCATGCTTGTTTTAAAAAATACCTTCTAGGAACTGGTGGACTACTAACGTGTTACAAACCTTGAGGAGTGGGTGTTACGAATTATTTCACTTAATCAGTTTTTGTATCAGAGGCTGACAAGTTTAAGAGCACTTGAACTTGTAAAGGGAAATCAGTTTTGGCTTTTGTACTGGGTGATGAAAGTGCACATTTCCTGCCTCCTGTGCTCAGTCCCGGCTGTGGCAGGAGCCCTGAGTCCATCTGCCCTTGTGCTGTGCTAGTGAGATTCGGCCAGACGGGGAGACAGCGCCTCTAGCTCTCGGGGCTGGGTTGGGTCCTTTGTGATCCCCACCCTTCTCAGCACCCCCAAATGCAGGAGACAGGAGCAGGTGGACTGCAGGGTAGATGGGGTCCTCACGAGGAAGCCAGGCCATGCCCAGCTGGCTGTGGATATGTGGGCAGCCCATGACCTTCTTCCTGTGCTTCCACTTTCTTGGAGTTGGCTCCCTCTCTTGTGGTTGCTTGCTGGCCACACCTTTTTTGGGTAATTCAAAATGATAATAATGATAACATTTGATCATTTACTAAGTGCAGATATCGTAGCCGGCCCTTTTGATAATAAACTCGTTAATAACTCCTTTACCTCCTTAAACTGGTGGGAGGGAAGACTGGTTGCTATTCCTTTCTCACTCATGAGTCCTGAGAAGGCCCAGCCCTGCTCTCTAGTGGTAGGGCTGGGATTCCCTGCTGTTCCCATGGGCCTTACTACATGATCCTGCCCCCAGGGGGCAGGTGGCAACTCTCAGGCAGTCTGGCACCTGGGGCAGAGTCTGTCACTGTACATGGTAGGTTAGGACTGAGATGGTGCTCAGCATCCCACAGTGCCCCAGGCAGGCCTGCGCCCACAGAGACAGGTCTACCCCACTGACAGTGGTGGTGATGCTGAGGGGCCCTGGTCTGCAGTTGGAGGCCATGGTCAGTGGTGAGTGGGAGTGTGGAGACAGAGAAGTATGGGGGGCACAAGGGCTGGAGGAAGGGAAGGGAGGGCTTCACAGAGGAGGGACCTGCAATCTGTCTGCACATGACACCTGCATGTAGTGTTAAATGTGTCTATATGTCCACCATAGCCTCACGTGCTCATAGGTGGGGCTTTTGGGAGGTGGCTGCAGAATGGATGTGTGATACTAGATCACAGGTGTGTGATGCTAGGATTAAGGTGTGTGGTACTCAGCTGATCCACTGATTGGTTTAGCACAGTTCTGGGCATGGATAATGGGAAGACCCACCTTGTCTGGGGATGGCACCATCAAAAGGCTTGTAGCCTGGATGGGATAAAAGGGAAAGGGAGGCTTCATGCTGCTGCTTTGCTGCTTCCTGTCTGCCCTGCCATGGACTGTTTCTTCTCTGCATGCCCCTCTGCCATCTGCCCTGCTCTGGATTATTTTTTTATTTTTTTATTTTTTTGCTTTTTGAGACAGGGTCTCGCTTTGTAGTTCAGGCTGGCCCTGAGCTCACTATGGTGCCCAGGCAAGCTGCCGCGAACTCAGCAATCCTCCTGTCTCTGCCTCCCGAGTGCTGGGATTACAGGCGTGAGCCACCATGTCTGGCATTGTGGTATGCGGTGTTGATTGTTGGTGGGCGTGTCTCCATGCCCAGCATTATATGTGGTTAGCGGGGATCGAACTCAGGACCTTGCGCTTGCGAGGCAGGCACCGGAACCACTGAGCTAACCCTCCGGCCCTGCTCTGGATTATCTTATTAAGGACTGAAGTGTCTACAAACTGTAAGCTAAAACAAACCTTTCTTTCTTGAACTTGTGGCTGTTGGGTGTTTTGTCCCAGCAATGAGAAAAGTAACTGAGCCACTTAGGAAGTTCCTGAAAGGGAAGACTGTGGATCAGTTGTATTTTTCCTTGAATCTTACAGTGGCATCAGTGCTGGGAAAGTAAACATTTTGTTCATGACTTGGTGTCCTTGTGGCTCTTTCCTGTTCCCTGTCCTTGCTTTACTCTGATACCTCTCTACTCAGGAGCCAGACCTCTGCCCCAGTGATTGACACGTGAGTTCTGGTGTGCTTTGTATTGACACACAAGGCTCTGCCATTGTAAGTGTCCTAGACTGGTGTGTCTCATAGGGCACAGTCTACTTCCGGACTTGCGAATGTGCCGTTCCTTGCATTTGTGTCCACTTGAGCTCCTGTAGTGCTCCTGTCGTGTGTGCCATCTTGCGGGGAGCTAGACATCACCTGTAAGTACCTGCAACTTGCACACCAGCCAGGAGGTTGGGCTGAGACTTCAGTGTGTGCAGTGGGTGGTAGTGGGCACCCTGCCCTGTGCCTCTGTTTCCTTTGCTGTGGCTGTCCTGTCTTTCTCAGTGGATGGCTGGACACCCTCTTGTCTCTATACCTGAGACCAGGTGCGCTCTGCTCAGTTGTGACATTGCGGGGAGGGCAGAAACCTGGCCTCGGCAGGCAGGGCCTTGAGGTCCTTGTCCCATGGGCGGTGGGCCAGACGCGAGCTCTGGTGCTGACTGGGCTGAGTCTCTGGGCCACCAGCTGGTGGTCATCCTTTTGCCCTGTGCTGGGATGTTGATGTGTTTTCTGGTCACAGTTGCAGGGAGACTGGCTCTTTCTCACTGCTTCCCCGCCGGACACCTGCTGCGCCCTAGAGGAGGGAAAGAAGTGTGTCCTGCTCAGGAGGGGGTGGCCCTCGGGGGCTCCAGGCTTGGGGTTTTCTGTCTCTCCAGATGCAAGTGAACGCCCTGGAGGTGTGGGCTGTTCTTCCTGCTGAACGCCTTTCCTCCGGCATCTAGCCAGGGTGGCAGAGGAGGGACAAAGGAGTGCTGAGGCCCTGTCCCCTCCCTCTTGTAGGGGGGAGGTCGCCTTTGGATACTGCCTGCTGCGGACACAGGGGCAGCGGGTTGGCGGGAGGGAGCTGTGCCCTCACTTAGGCTCTCGTAGAGCCTTAACAGCACCTGCTTCTGGGCTGCCTTCCGGGCACCATGAGGGGCCAGGCCCAGGGAGGGAGGAGCCCGGAGGAAGGAGCAGCCCGCTTGCCTGAGCTCCCAGCAGCTGTCAGTGGACGTCAGCACTTTGGCTCCATGGCCTCATTCTTGTTCCTTTTCCTGGAGATCATGTAGCCAGTTTTGAAAAGTGAACTGGGGGTCATCCAGCCCTCAGAGCCGCTTGTCCGTTGTCCCGGGTGGCTCTGTTGGGTGACCTGGACGCCTTCAGCTCTTCTCCTGGGTCTCCCTGTCCTCACTCCTGATGTAACACGTCGTCACACTTCCCCTTGGTCCCCAGGGTCGGGGGGGCCTTTGTGTGCAGCAGCAGGAGACACTGTGGGCCAAGCAGGCAGGCTTGTGCTCTGGGCCTTGGAAGCTGCTCTCTTTCCCCTACCTGGCTGCCTTGATTTCCTCGCTCCCAGGCTGTGGTGAGGTCCAGAGGCTCAGGATGCGGGGGGGTCAGGTGTGCTCTGGGGTCCTGGTCACATGTTTTGATCTCACTGCCCTTGATGCGCCATCCTTCTCTGCAAGATGACTTGAGGGCTTGGCTGCCACCTGCAGGCTCCTTCCTCAGTGGGTGGCTGGGTTATACCCCTGGGCATCCTCATCTGCGGTCCAGGGACTGGAGGGCATGACCCTGACAGCCCTGAGGTGGCCAGGACTTTTCTGGTTGATCCTCTTTGCTTTTGTGCAGAAGTGTCAATTTTATTGATGAGTAGCACAGGGAGGCAGCAGTTTCCAGATGACACTGGCTTCTGTTGCTGAAGAACCCAAGGCCCAAGTGCAGGGCGGTGGGAGGGAGGGCTGTGACCCCCGGGCACTCCCAGAGGGCTGATGGGTAGCAAAGGCATGTCCCCTCTCTCACCTCTGTTCTCTCCCCCTGCAGAGAGCACCAGTGACCCGGCCCCTCTGCAGAGGTCCCGGTCTCTCCCACACTCGGCCACTGTCACCCTGGGCGGGACGGCCGACCCCAGCACCGCGGGCAGCTCAGCGCTGAGTGAGCGAGAGGCCTCCCGGCTCGACAAGTTCAAGCAGCTGCTTGGTGAACCCAACACTGACCTCGGTGAGTCCTGCGCAGGGCGACCGGTGTTCACGGGGCCCTCTGGAGCGCGTGGGGGAGGCGGTGCTGTGCTGTCATGCCGGGAAGTCCCCAGGCTGCCGGATGTCTGGACAGTTCCTCTGGACGAGCCTCTGTTAAGATTGTACAGTGTGTTTTCGGTTCCTCTTTCCCTGGCACCCGTTTCCTGCCACTGTCCTTAGTGTGCCCCAGTGGACTGGCCAGGTGGCCTC
>PVIC010034236.1:6048-19802 GCA_004025085.1 Thryonomys swinderianus
GGAAATTTGTACCAGTATATGCCACAAGTTAATTCTCATTTTTACCCATATCCCTACCCACTCCCCCCTCCTCCCCCCTTTATACATGCTCTTTTATTTTCTTTCTGTATCATATTTATTCCTTCCCCTCATCACATTCCCACACCAAGTTTCCTATAGAAATATTCCACTCTATAAAAGCTGTCCTACTTTCTAGAACGTTATGAGCTACATTTTGACAGAGAAAACATCACCAGAGCAGAGTCTACACCGCACTGAAAATATTACCTGTGTTTTTCCTCTCTTCCCCAACCCTTGCACTGGCCCCCAAAGCTTTTGCTCGGTATGATGCACTGGCTTAATCATTGATATGTGCTGTCCCAAGACACTTTGGCTCATTTAATAAATAGTTCCATGAATAAGTTATTTAAAAATCTGCTGTGGCAACTCAGAAAATATGAATACATCAAGGACCCTGGGTCTGAAGGTCTTGATGCCTGAGCTGGACTTGATGGCACAGTGGTGTCGAGTCTGGAGGCTGCAGCCTTCACCCCAAGTCCCCATCAGGCCCAGGACACACTGTCAGGCACAGGGCAGCACACAGGGAGCACCTGTGCAGGAGCCCAGCTCTAGTGAGGAACTGCCTGTGGGGCCTCCTGGACACAAGGGGAGTGTGTATACATGAGAGAGAGAGACGGTGTGCATGTGAGTGTGTAGGAGGATGTATGTGAGTATGTGTATGTGAGTGCACAGCTTCCAGACACTGGGAACTCAGCATTGATCTGACAGACACCCTGATATCCACAGTGGTTGAACAATTTTACATCCCACCAATGATGCAGAAGTTTCCTTTTTCCCCTGCAGTGTGAAGATTCCTCAAAACACTAAAACTAGAAATTCCACTCAACCTAGCCATTCCCCCTCAAGGTGTCTTCCCCAAAAGACTTAAAGTCATCATATTACTGTGATCCATCCACATTCATGTTTATAGCGGCACAATTTATAATAGCTAAGTCTTGGAAGCAGCCTACATGTCCATCAGCAGATAAATGCATAAAGAACATGTGGTATTTATGACCAATGGAGTACTTCTCTGCCATAAAGAAGCAAACTTGAGTCACTTATAGACAAACAGATGTACCTTTGGACCATATGTTAAGTGAAATAAATCAGACACACAAGCTTAAATATAGCATAGTTCCTCTTATATCAGAAATCCTAAGTATAAATAAAGGGCAAAATAATAGATAATAGGAGGGCGGGAGATCTAGCTCAGTGGTTCCAGTGCCTGCCTAGCAAGCACAAGGTCCTTGGTTCAGTCCCTGGTAACCACATACAACAACACTGTGTGTGGTGACTGACACCCACCAGCAGTCAGTACCACATACTACAAATGCCGGGCTTGGTGGCTCAAGCCTGTCATCCCAGCACTCGGGAGGCAGAGGCAGGAGGATTGCTGAGTTCAAGGCTTGCCTGAGCTACATAGTGAGCTCAGGGCCAGCCTGAAATACAAAGCAAAACCCTGTCACCAAAAAAAAAAAAAAAAAGGAAACAGAGATAAACCTTTTACAAATGGGAAGGGAATTAAGAGATAAAGGGAGGGGAGGGGTAAAGGACATAAAGAGAATTAAGACATATGTACATGTACCAACTCTATGATGAATGTGATCATTACGTTCTGTAAATAGGTATTAAAATTTTTATGAAGTTTTTTTTTATTGGTACATATTATTGGTATATTATATGTACACATCCCAAATACACTCCACATTGAGAATTTGTACCAGTATATGACGCAACTCAATTCTCATTTTTCCCCTTCCCCTATCCACCCTACTACCCCCTGCCCCTTATATACAAGCTGTTTCTTTTTTTATTGTTAATTTTTTTCTTTCCTCACTATTTACGCCCAAACCCCATTCCCCTTTGAATATTTACTATTTCACAGTATCAATCATGCATTCTAGAACACATTTACAACTTCAGTTTCTCATACCAAAGATATGATATTTACACATCTGTGACCTATTTATTTCACTTATGAGTATATCGTGAAGATACATACATTTGAGTATAAATAATTCAGTCTCATCATTCTTTATGGCAGAGTAATACTCCATTTTATTTTAAAAACCACATCTTCTTTATTCAATCTAGAGTGGATGGGCATTTGGGTTGCAAGCGGAGAAAGACCTCTGCCCTCAGGGTACACATGTGCCGTCAGCCGTGGAGAGGGCTATGAAGAGCTATGAAGCAGATCTCGAGGGTGTGCAGGCCAGCAGGGCCTGACTTCTGTGCACACACATAACCACACACACCACATCTGTGTTGGTTACAGTGGTGTGAGTGCCATGTGGCCTTTCCTATGTGCTGACTGTAAACAGGACCCCACATCTCCTGCTCCCATCCCTTTCACGGACATGGTGACACATCTCCTCTGGAGCCCTGCAATCTTATGGAACCCGATGGAATAAAACTGCTTCCTCCCCCTCACCTGCCCCACAGTGCTCTCTGCTGGGAGGACACCGTGGGACCATTACAGCATTGCCCTACTGTGCGAACAGAAACCGTTCCATCTCCATGCCTCTTGCAACATCTGTGCATGGTTTTCACTCTCTGTTATGTCCATACAGAGAAGCCAACAAATTACTCTACTAGTTACGCTGCTGTTATGATTGTGCAGCAATTCCAAGCCAGCCTGTGGGCAGCAGGCACAGCTCTTACCTTGCAATCCCGGGGCTGCGGGTACACGGGGTAGTAGAGACAGGTCTTGGAGCCCAGGCGAAGGAGCTCCTTCAGGAAGAACTTGGTGTAGTGCCGGAAAGCGGGGTTCAAGGCGAAGTGGCAGAGACGTCCGTGCTCGTCCCGCTGGTGATAGCTGAAGTAGATGAAGTCCTCGATGTTGTAGTGGGAACGGATGTACTCTATGTCCTATGGAGGCGGGGAAGAGCGTTGGTAACCAGCTCCAGGCATGAGGAGATAAATACCCAAGAAAATGACCTTACAGCTGGGCATAGTGAAGCACACCTTAATCCCCTCACTCAGGGAGGCTGAGGCAGGAGGAATGAAAGTTCAAAGTTTAGTTCAGTGTTTCCAGTGCAAAGTTCTGAGTTTGATCCCCAGTACCAATAAAAATTTAAAAAGCTCAAACCCAGCCTGAGCAACCTAGCAAGACTTTTTCTCAGAGTAAAAAGTATCTAAAAGAGAACTCTGGGTTCAATCACCAGTAAAACACACACAACTGCTTTAGGTAAAACACTAGAAAGGTGTTTTTTCTTTCTCACTATCTACTACCTTGTTTTGTGGTGAATTTTTAAAATTAGAAACAAAGTTGCTAGCTCTGAAGACTGGTCTTGCAGGACAGCTGCAGAACCCGGATTTATTCCTTTGGCTGCGGCTGCTGTCAGTGCAGAAACCTGTCAGGCAGCAGCCCCTCACCAGGCCAGACATGAGCTTGGGCTAGTGTGCACAGGTAAGCAAGGCCCTGGGGACCAAGAAGGGCAGCAGAGCCCCTGGTGTCCCCTACTGGGGTGCTGCTCACCTGGCGAGGAGAGAATGTGCCAGCCCAAAGTCACACACTTGGACTGTAATGTGTGTCTGGACCATGAGACACCCCCACCTCGGCACTCTGTAAACTTCCTATTCTCCAGCTAAAGGACTCATGATTTTTTCCATGCTGGGTCCTGGACACACTCTGTGTGTGTGTGCGCGCATGCGCACGCACATGCACACACACGCACACGCATGTCCTGTGCAATGGACTGGAAAGCAGTGGCCTGGCCTTTCTCATGTTGTCTCCCTGCAGCACACACTGCTGAGGGCTGGGAGTGGGGGCAGCAATCCAACAGGAGATGATACCATGACAGCAGGCTCAATTCTGCCTTACTCTCTGGTATGCAGCAATAACCCCACTTCAATGCACCCAAAGTGCAGGAAAGGCCAGCTCCTAGGCAGATTGGAAAACACTGACTTAGATTTGAGAAGAACGTCTGAGGGTGCAGGGAACTTGTCTGTCCTGTGAGCAGAGAGCTGGGACCAGCAAAGCATCCAGACTGGGAAGTCTGTGCCCAGCCCCACAAGGTCCCTGGTCTCCCACGGTTGGCACAAAGCCAGAGAAAAGTGATCTCAGAGTCCAGACTGCACAGTTCTGCCCATCTTTCAGTCTGTGTTGTGACCTTGTGGTGGTCAATACACTGTAAGATTTTTTTCATTATTACCAAGAACACGTGCCTCATTATAGAATGAGCAATATGTATAAGGCAGAGAAATCACTGAAAAGCAAAGAGCCAACGGCAATCATTAGCTCAAAATGGCAGGTGGGCCCTGTGTGTCTAGTTTTCCTCCTACCCCAGAACTCTTAAAATAACCCAAAGAACTATACTTCTGAAATAATGGGGGTGTGATGAGAGGCTAAAACAGGAGGAAGGAAACTTAATCTTGGAAGGAGAATACCACTTGGTGAAATCTTTCTACCTCGGGTCACTTTGGGGTTTGTACTTCCCACGAGCACAACATCCAAGCACTGAGAGGAAGCCAGGCAGTGGCTGTCACCCTCCCAATCAGGCAGTGACAAGAGAGATATGGTAGAGAAGCCCATGGGCACGCTGTCCATCACTCCCCAACAGTCTGGCCACACTGACAACTTAATCTTTCACTCAGGACACAGACTTGAGGGAAACAGGCTAGAGCAAAATCCAGAATAGAGAAACATACCCCTTGCCATAGAGGAAAAAAGATTATTAAAAGAAGATCATGTGTGTAGCATAATAAACAAGTCAATGCCACTGATCAAAATACCAATAGCATATCTCAGGAACTAGAGAAAAGCAACCGAAAATTCCTTTGGAACCAGAAGAAACCTAGAATAGTAAAGACATTCTAAGTAACAAGGGCAAGGCAGGAAGCATCATGATCCCTGACTTGAAAATATACTACAGAGCTACTGTGATAAAAACAATGTGATACTGGCAGACAAACAGACCTGAGGATCAATGGAACAGACTAGAAGATGCAGAAACAACTCAAACACAGTCAGCTACCTTATCTTTGAGAAAGGGGTCAAAGATTGTGTAAGAAAGACAGCCTCTTTAATAGATGATAGTGGAAAAACTGGCTTTCTACATACCAAAGATTAAACTTAGACCCATATCTCTTACCATCTACTAAACTAAAATAAAAATAGGTCAAAGATCTTAATATTAAAATAGAAGCACTAATGTTGCTTCCACTGCTGGAAGATAGAATAGGTAAAACTCTTGAAGAAATAAGTATATGGAAAGACTTTATGAATGAAACCTGATCATACAGGAAATACAACAAAGAATCAACAACTGGGATCTTATCCTGCTAAAAAGGTTTTATACAGTAAAAAGAAAGTACCAACAGAGTGAAAGATACCTCACAAGATCGGAAAAAACTGTTCATCAGCTATTCCTTAAACAAAGGACTGCTATCTGGGATATATAAAGAACTCAAAAAATTCAGACTCATCTCAGTTTTAAAGACTCAATCGAAAGATGGATAAAATATATAAAAAAATAAAAACAGCAAATATATACAAGAAAAAAGGCTCAACACCACTGGTCACTGGAGAAAGGCAAAGTAAAGCAACACCAAGATTCCACCTCACTCCAGAAAGAATGGTTATCATAAAGAAATCAACCAATAACAAATGCTGGCAGGACTGTGTGGAAAAGGAACCCTTCTCCATTGCTGGTGGGAATGTAAACTGGTACAGCCACTGTGGAGATTCCTCCAAAACACTGAAACTAAAAGTTTCATTTGACCTAGTTTTTCCCATTCTTATTATTTTCCTTAAAAAGTTAAAGGTGGGCCGTAGGATTAACTCAGTGGTTCCAGCGCCTGCCTCACAAGTGCAAGGTCCTGAGTTTGATCCCCGGTAACCACATACAATGCTGGGCATGGAGATTCACGCCCACCAGCAATCGATACCACATACCACATACCACAGTGCTGGGCGTGGTGGCTCACGACTGTAATCCCAGCACTCGGGAGGCAGAGACAGGAGGATTGCTGAGTTCGAGGCTTGCCTGGGCTACAGAGTGAGCTCAGAGCTAGCCTGAAATACAAAGCGAGACCCTGTCTCAAAAAAAAAAAAAAAAAAAGAAGAGGAAAATGGAGAAAATGGAGGAGAAGAAATAATAAAATCAGAGAAGAAAAAGTTTCCCAAAAGTGATATAAGATACTTCTTGATACAATTTCAAAATTTCTGGATAAAACGAAAAATCTAATTTTCAGGAAAGAAGCAAACAAAATACATATTTTATTTACAAAGAACCAAGATAAATCAGTCACACTGGAAACTGGGTGACAATGAGAGTATAAACATCCACATTCTGATGATAAATAGCTTAAGCAAAATTTTTATATACAGCTAACTGAGTATTCAGGTCTGAGGACAAAATGAAAAGTTCTTGTATCTGTATGGCCTCAAACACCTCACTACCTACCACCTTCAAATATGCATTTGAGGACAGTAGCATAGCTAAAGTTCATGCCACTCAAGGGTAGTCTTTCAATTTGCCTCCAAGAAGTCTGAATTTGCAGTGTCACAATGAGGGTGTCCCAAAGAGGCATTCAATTAAAAATGAATGCAGGAAAGAGGATAATGTGTAAATATTAAAAGAATAAACCTTATGAATATATCAGTAAATGCCAAAGACTCACCTGATAAAAGTCAACACCTGTTCATAATAAGAACCTTTAGTAAGCTAAAAATGAAAGTTCTTTAATTTGATACCTCCTAGAAACCTACGACAAATATTATGGCAAGTGGAGAAAAATGTAGAATAAACTCATTGAAATAAAAACCACCACAAGAGGACCCATAATGAATACTCCCTGTTTATTGCTGTTCTAGCCATATAGTAAAATTGAAAAAAAGAAGTAAAGTATAAAAATTGAAAAGGAAAACATGTCTCTTAGTTACTTTCCTGCGACTAGGTCAAAATAATCGACACGCACACGTTAAAGGAGGACAATTTTATTTTGGCTCATAGTTTGTAGAGGTTTCAGTTCATAGCTTGCTGGCTCCAAGGAAGGGCAGCATGCAGAGGGGCATCACAGAGGTGATGGCAGGCCAGGCAAGAAGCAGGAAGCACCCAAGGCAAGAGAGATATACATATCCAGGCCACCTTCACCATGGCCTGTTCCTCCCATGGGGCTTCACCTCTCAGCATCACATCCAGCCTTAAACTCATCAATGGGCTAATCCAGTACGACAAATCCATGATTCAGTCACCTCCCAAAGCCCCACCTATGAGAACACGAGGCATAAGGGGGACATCTAGATAAAGCCATAACACTGTGGCAGGTTCTATTTCCAGAGATTCCAAAGCTGGTCCCCTCAACATGATCTGCCTCCCCAAACACTCTTCTACAAAGTGACACCTCCTCACAACATAGCCTGTGGAGAGGGCTCTCCAACATTGAACATGCCCCCAGTTGCTCTGATCAGTGTGACATTTCAGAAGGGCTGCTGTGCCCGGAAAGAGAATCACAGAGCAAATGAGACAAACTTCCAAAAAGTGATTGGATGCAAGACAAAAACATAAAAACTAGTAGTTTTTCCTTATATCAAAATAAGTATCTTAAAAATGCAATGAGATAATGGATCTGTTTACAACAACAAATCATATACTGTATGGAAATAAACCATAAATGTCCAAGACTGTATCAGGGCAGGTTCTCGGCAGGAACACAGAGTGCGTTCATGTGAGGACCAGTGGAGGCGGGTTAAATAGAAGGGATATTTACAAGGTGTGGTAGGTTCCAGGAAATGAGCAGTAGTGCAGCTGTCAGTATAGACTGTGCCAGTCTAGGTGGCGCAGGGAGAGGACTGGCCCTGGGCATCCTCAGAGACAGCATCTGAGCAGAGGCCACCTTGCTGAGGCCAAGGTGCCCAGTGGAGATGTCAGCTGGCTGCAGCATCCAGACCACACCATCCTCCTCTGCCATTAGGTTGGCCACTGGCCAAACCCAGTGGACTTGAGGCTGCCCATTCAGCCAGGCTGCAGGGTCAGATGGAATGTAGTGGAGGGGAGAATAGGTCTGCTCAGCCAACAGGGAACCAGGCTGTGCAACAAGATGCCCAAGAAAAGAGGTCCCTGGGGCTCATGGTTCTGGAAGCTGAAAGTCCAAAAGTAGGGTCTCTCCAGGGGTTCACCCCCTGCAGGAGCCCCACAGTCAAGACATGATGGCTGAGCTCATGTGAGAGGTAGAGCTCATATGCCAGGCAAGGCAAGGCTAGGCTCGTTCTTCCTGTCATGACTTGCTCACATGAAAACCCTGGGACCCCAAAACTACTCAATCCCTTCTGAGAATAGCACCCTCAGGAACCTGCTAAGCCCCCACTAGACTCCATTACTCCTTAACATCACCACAGTAGAGACACGCTTCCACACAGGAACCTTCAGGGACACATGTCAACCCATCCAAACCATAGTTCTGGAAAGGGGACATTAACCAGACACAGAAGGTTAAACATCGCAGAAGGCTGAATTCCCTAACATGGGAAACCCAAAGTGCGAGTAATTGAATGAACACAATAAAAGATGGTGGGGCACAGGAATGTAGATTGTGGAGATGAGAGGGGAACCGGGATGGGGAGAGGAGCGGTGGGGCAGGAAGAGTGATCAAGATGCCTCAAGATAAATAGAATGACAATGTGTCCCAAACCTGTACTACTAAGAAAAGGGAAAAAATTTTTTAAAAACTTTTCTACAGGAGCTAAAGAGTTAAACAGCACAGAATGCCAAGTTCCTAGAAGAAACCTCAATATTTTAAAGAAAATTCTGCCGCCTGAATTTTTCTACAGAATCCATACTGGCACCAATATAGTCACAAGGTTTATATGGAAGAAGAAATACCTAAGGAAAATTGAGGATATTTAGAAAAAAGAGGACATGAGTGAGGTTCCCCAGTCATTGTCAAATCCCATGATAAGGAAGTATGCATCAACAGACAAACCCGGAGCCTGGGACCCTGCTTACTGACAGACACAGGCATGTGGGTATTTAGTGAACCAAAAAGCAGCAAGTCAGACTAGGTGGCTAGTAAATGGTCAGGAGTTACTGTGTGTTGTAGAAGATATAAAATGGGGATGGGGATTTAGCCCCAAGTAGTACCATGCTTACCTTGGAAGTATAAGGCCCGAGTTTGATCCCTGGTACCACAAAAACAAAACAAAACAAAACAAAATGACATGGGCACTTGACATCTTCCAGCACATAATGAAGTGCAAGGACAAGGGCTAGACATGGTAAATGACTATAGCAGTGATCCTTTGGAGAGCACAGTGGGTTTTTGGTGATGGAATATTACTTGAAGAATGCTTCCATGTATTCTTTGTAATATTCTGAATGTTTTGAACTACAGAAAAATAGGAAAAGAAAAAGCAAAGCTACAGAGTGAAGGGCAAATCCATAAGGACTGTAGACTTAAGAAAAAGCAGACATTCACATCAAATAAATAAAAATTAAACTCCAAAAGAGGCCCTGTGCGCCAAGTCACGATACAAGCGTCACTGTCAAGGAAATGAACAGCCATTTTGCACTTTACCATTTCGTCTCTGATCACGGCAATGCCAACAACTTGTTCCGCCACTTCTGCCACAAACACCTGCATTGGTGTTCCATCCTGCAAGGAAAATCACCTGTTTTACAAGGCATATCCCATTAGGTCCTTGTGAACAGGCAGAGGTGAACCTGTGACCATGACCCTCTAACCATCATGGCGTAATGACAATTGTACAATCACCAGTTAGGGCTTGGGTGTTAAGGTCCATGTCTTCCCTGTGTCCATTCACTTTCACACCAACTCTAAGTACTGTGATTCTGCCTATTTACAGGAAAACACAGCATGGGAAACTTGGTAACTTGCAAGATCTCCCAGTCCGTGAGTCATGATTTGAACCAAGCCCCTTCTTTGTATCTGCCTTCTTCAGCTGTACGCCAGTTGGCCTCAAATCTATGGTCTCCAGACTGCAACCCACTGAAGACTCCAAAGAGCTGGGTTCATGTGTGTGATTCTACCACTATCTTCCACATTATAAAGTAAGACAGAAAAATTTGACCTTATGAGAATTTAATGTATTGATAAAACAAAGTTTATGATGTTTTATTTAATTTATGGATAAAACAAAATTTTAAACTTGTTTATTATTTCATTTTAAGATAATACATATATAAATTTGTTTATTCCATTTTAAGTTAATAAGAGAGCATAGTAATATAATGTATTTTTAATAAAAATAACTATATTTTCCAAAACAAAATATTGAAAGAGTGACACTGTTTTCTGTTTTTACAAATCTCTTGAATGTCTGGCTTAATAGAAGACAGCTGGATTCTTGGATATGCAGTCAATCTGTTGCAATATGTTATTTTGGTTGAAATATATGTAAAAAAATTCTGTCTTCACAAAAATATGTAATTAGAAAAAGGAGAGGTATTTAAATAATCTTTCCACATAATTATGGATATTCTTCCTTGACAGTCCACCAAAGCTCAGTAACCAGTAGTGTTTCAGAGGTTAGCTGAAACATGGCATCTTAAAGCTATAGCAATGAATACTGTACAGACTACTCCATTCAAATGTGGTGGTCTATTTTGCACATCAGTGACTCTTATTTGTGTATGCTTTGGTAATATCACACACTATTTCCTTGGAAAAATAATTATTTCACCAAATGCTGACCCATTGTATAACGAAATATCAGGATCCCCTCCACTGGTATCACAACACATCTTACAGGAAAAATCTTCCCAGTACTAGCCAGCTCTCTCGTCAAGCTCCTAATGGCAGATAACTGCTCTCTCTAAATGCTATTTTTTTTCTTGACTGGATTGTATCATGGGGCAAATTTGTCTATTGTTTTGTGGGAGTGACAAGCTCACTAACTTTTAAGAAAAGGTCAATGGCCCAAGTCCAAAACAATGTATTTTTGTGTGTGTGGGTTGCTCTTTTAGGTAAAAATGATGTTCCAAGAGCCCGGCAGCTGGTTCAGCACACGAAGCTCAAACAAGTACACAAGTGCTTCTCTTCCATCCGCCAGCATGCTTCAGGCTGCGGTGGCAGAAGGCCCTGCACACGTCTCCCCTGGCACACAGAGCGAAGACTAAAGCACGTGGATGAAGCGGTTGGGCAGGAGAGTTAACAATCATCAAGGATATCATTTAGTGAAACCTGCTTTTCTTCCTTTAATTCGGATAATTAACTGTAGATTCATGTGCAGTTGAATGATAGGACCCAGAAATCCCCTGCACACGCTGCCCATTGTACACTAACCCCTATTGGTCAGTTTCCAAAATGACAGCAGAGGGTTGACAATGATACAAATGTGTGTACTATGTTCTATGCAATTTCATCTCCTGTACAGGTTTGTGTGGCTACCACAGCATGATAAACACTTGCAACCACACAACTTCTTGGTAACTACAACAAGCTCCCTGCATGGTAACACATGATCTGTTCTGTATCTGGACTGTGCCACTCAGATGTCTTGTGAACAGGCACACAGTGTACAGCCCTGAAAGCCTGGCTTTGCTCTCGCTCAGCACAGTGCTACAGATTCAGCACCTTCCCCTCATGGCTGCTCTACGTCCCACAGCAAGGTGTGTCCTGTGTGCAGGCAGCACCTCAACATCTGGGCTGATGTGGGCCAAGTCCTCACTGCCCTGAAACAAATGCTCAGGGGTGCACCTGGCAGTCAGGGGACAGTTACAGGCTTAGTTCTATGAGAAGCAGCCGACGTGTTTCTCTGAGCAGCTCACCCTTGGTCCCACCAGCCACACAGGAGTGAGGTGGCTCCCACATCCCCGCGGCAGTGACTTTGGCCAATACAGGGGAAAAGCACTGCAATTTCTCGCTCTTACAGTGAAGACGGTCTGGCCTCACCCACCGACCCAATAGCATATCTCAGACACTGAATATCCTAGGATCTTAGACCGTATGTGGAAGACACGCACTTGAGTTTTTACTACCAGGGCAGCCAGAACAAAAGCAGCAAAAGACCAAGACAAGCCAAAGTGAAGACCCAAGAAGGGTGTGGCCAGGCTCCCTTTCAAGCGGGTGACAATGAAGTCCCCCACCCTGGCACTGAGTGCTGCTGGGGCAGGTACCAGAGACCCATGGGTCCCAGGTGACCCTTCTGTAACCAGTCAGAGGGGTTGTTCTGGGGACTAGCATCCATTTTCCTTCATTCTGTCATTTATCTGTGTCAAATCCAAGTCCCGAGCCCCTCAGTACGCTGGGAGGGATTTCATCAACAGCCTCAGCCCTCATCCCTGGTTTCCTGTTTCTTTCTTCCGTGCCCCTCTGTGACACCATTGTGCTGTTTCACCATATCCTCCTTTAACCACCTCAGGCAGGGAGAAGCTGCTCAGAGCTCAGTGGTCCCACCTGGCAAGGAAAAGGAGCTCACTGCAGTCCCCCTGGCCCTTACCGGGTCTCTGCGGGCCTCACTGTACTGGGCCAAGTCCCTCAATATGCTTTCACTCAGCACAAGCGAATTCACCAGCTTTTCCACCCCAGGAGTGTCTGTGCCACGAGCGAATCTTATATGAATGGACCTGCATGAGGAGAAAGATACATTTCTTAGGTTAAAGTGCTAAACCATGCTTTGCTCCCAAAAATGAAGAACGAATTGTAATACATCACACACAGAAAATAAGTGGCAAAGTAGAGTTATGTAACAATGAGGTTTGATTAATTTCAGAAAAGTAAATCATTTCACTCTAGAAAACCGAAAACAAAAACAAAAAATGAAAAGAATAAGGTAAAAATAACTGATAAAGCTATGAATGAAAGACAACACAACGTTACACTTTTCTTTTTTCTTTTCATTATTGAGGGCTGAATTCAGGGCCTTTGCACAGTTACCTACCCAGCCACTCCTATTTTTGGTTTATTAAATAGGGCCTAGTTAAATCACCAACTTGGCCAGTTTGTGCTTGAACTTGCAAATCTCCTGCCTCAGCCTCCCAGAATGCTGGAATTATGGGTAAGCACTACCATAGCTGACTAAAGTTATACTTTAAATACATGTAATATAAATGTTTATAATTTAAAACATTCAGCACCATGCTTTTTTTCATATTGGAGAGCTATTTCACATGCAGAGTAAATTCTCTTCCACATCTTTAAAGACTGTTTAGCTGAGGATTTAGCTCAGTGGTTCCAGTGCCTGCCTTGCAAGAACAAGGTCACCACCTCAAAAATTAAATAAATAAAGACTGCTTGGGAGTCTTATCAACACAAGCATGTGGGCAGCACACAAGCTCCTATATTTAATTTATTTCACTTAACATTAGTCTCAAGGTGCATTCATTTTCCTACAAATGACTCAGGTTTATCCTTCTTTATGGCAGAGTAGTACTCTACTGGGTATAAATACCAGTTTTTTCTTGCTTTCTTCCTGTCCTTCTTCCTGTCTTTTTTCTTCCTTCCTTTCTTTCTTCTTTCTTTCTTTCTTTCTTTCTTTCTTTCTTTCTTTCTTTCTTTCTTTCTTTCTTTCTTTCCTTTCTTCCTCTTTCTCTCTCTCTTTCTCTCTTTCTCTCTTTCTTTCTTTCTTTCTTTCTTTCTTTCTTTCTTTCTTTCTTTCTTTCTTTCTTTCTTTCTTTCTTTCTTTCTTTCTTTCTTTCTCTCTTTCTCTTTTGGAAATGGGGTCTTGCTTTGTAGTTCAGGCTGGCTCTGAGGTCACTATGCAGCCCAGGCAAGCCTGGAACTCAGCAATCCTCCTGCCTCTGCCTCCCTAG
>PVIC010034237.1:0-19709 GCA_004025085.1 Thryonomys swinderianus
GTTCAGGCTGGCCCTGAGCTCACTATGTAGCCCAGGCAAGCCTGGAGCTCAGCAATCCTCCTGCCTCTGCCTCCTGTGTGCTGGAATTATAGGCATGGGCCACCACACCCGGCACTGTGGTATGTGGTATTGATGGCTGGTGGGCGTGAGTCACCATGCCCAGCATTATATGTGGCTACTGGGATTGAACTCAGGACCTTGCGCTTGCGAGGCAGGTGCCAGAACCACTGAGCTAAATCTCCAGCCCACTGGTTCTATTTTTAATGAATATTTATTTCTCTTCATGGATACTTACCAGTTTCATGCCTCATCGAAACTAATTATAAATATATTTAAATATACCTCTTGTGAACTTCATAGAATTTTAGAACTGGCAATCAGGAAGCACATCATCTTAAAAGCATCTAGATCATTCTGATAACAGCTATCTACAATCATCCTTTAACAAAGAGTGTTTTAGAAAACCACATCGTGGAAGCTACTGCCAACCTTTTAATTCAGTTTTTGGTATAAATATGATGGTGTACCACTCATTGTTCACCAGAGAAACAGATTTAAAATAGAATAGATTACATAATAAAAGACATGGATTCAAAAGGTAGCGTTAAATGGCTGCCTGAGGGTTAGGTGTGAAAAAGTACAGAAGGCCATCTGCACACGGGACCAGTCAGAAGGCCAAGCCTTGAGTTCATCGCAGAGTCCTGCGCAAGTTCGTATCAGGAAGCTCAGAGGTCTGCCCTGGATGGCTGAGGAGTTCGTGAGGAAAGCCTGAAGACTGCACTGCCAGTTTAAGCACTCTGGGCTGGAAGTAGGCCACAGATGTCCAAAGCAATGATGGAGACTGGACTCCTCCAGAGGAACAGAAGCAAGGCTTTCCTTTCTCTTTTTTTCCACTCAGGCTACAAGTCCATGGGTTGGTGCGCTCACTCCCCAGGAGGCTCTTCCCTCTTTGGTGAGTCACACCCAGAACTATGCTAAGCCAATTGATTGGGTGCTTCTTACTCAAACTGACACAAGAGTTACCTATCACAGCCCGCATTTGTTTCACAAATAGCAATTGAGTCGAAGGGATGATGATATTACACTATCACTGCCTCTAACTTGGACTCTAATAGAATACATAACACAGAGGTCTGTCATTGATTCCCCAATATATTAATCATTTCCCAAATGTTTAGAATTTAAAATAATTCTAAACTGGAATGATGTTCTTAGTCAGATTCTGGAAAGCCTATGGGAAAAGGTAGATGATATGTTTAGTTATTAATGGGGGACCCAAACATCATTGTCCATTATAAGCTTTCAAAAATGTCATAGATTATTATAATCTTAAACAATAGAAGAGTAGGAATATAGGCCTTATTTTATCAATAATTTGAATGCTACCATGTTAAGAGGGATTTTTTTTTTTTTTTTTTGAGACAGGGTCTCGCTGTGTAGTTCAGGCTGGCCCTGAGCTCACTATGTAGCCCAGGCAAGCCTGGAACTCAATCCTCCTGTCTCTGCCTCCCAAGTGCTGGGATTACAGGCACGAGCCAGCACACCCGGCACTGTGGTATGTGGTATGTGGTATTGATGGCTGGTGGGCATAAGTCACCATGCCCAGCATTGTATGTGGTTACCGGGATTGAACTCAGGGCCTTGGGCTTGCGAGGCAGGCTCTGGAACCACTGAGCTAAATCTCCGACCCCAAGAGGGATTTTTATGCTTAAAAAAAGATTCAGAATGACAGTGGAAGAGCAAACCAATGGTCCCATAATTGAATTAAAGCTCAGCCACACAGGATACTTAATCCATTCTCAAAACACAAGAACGCAACACAAGGCAGATGAGACGTGGTTGAACTAAATGCTTGGTGTGAATGATGATGCCTTAGGTAATTACAAGTCACACTCCTACATTTCTGCAGAACCCAACAAAAAATCACAAATTTTAAAATGCAGCTGCAGAACAAGACAAATTTTTTGGGTATGGGAATTAGTCACCTCTTATTTTTTTTCAATCATGTATTTTCGTTCATTTAGAAGAAGAGCTAATTTGCCCTTTAAAACATCAGAAATTTAAAGAGGCAGCCTATGAAACTTGAAGACCCATCCATCAAATGTGCATCAGTGGGGTTGGTTTTTAACCTGAGTTCTCTTCTTCCCTCACTGGGCATGCACCATTTTCATTAACAGTCCAGGAGCTGCACACACATGCATTAGGGATGAGGAAGTTCTTCCAGGGAAACGAGGCCAGAAGACTAGGACAGCGTGATTGCTTCTCTTTCCTGGTTGCACTCATATGCAGTTTCTCTGCTGTTGTAATTACTACAGGGAGCTGAACATACTGAAATATACCTTTTCAAAACAGAAAAAGATTCAAATGATTTTCTTCAGCAGAACTTCTAAGGCTAGATCTTATTGAATTTTGCCTCCTATTTTCTAGGGAATAGTAAAGAGATAACTGGAAAAGGACCCTGCTGTGTTTGTGTTTACAAGGGAAAGAAACAAAGCAATGATAAAACAAGCATAATAACTTGCCTTTGTGTGGCTGTTGTTTACAAAATGTCTTGATGTGCTTTTGCTTTGTCAGTTCTCAAAGTCACCTTGAAAGATGACCAGTGAGATATCATTACCTTAAAATTACGTATGGACTGACTTAAATTTATAGAAGATTCAAAGTTGTTTTGTTTTTTTTTTTTTTTTTTGCCTCACAGCCATGATCTTGCCATGAGAGTTAAATGAAACACTGATAGTTGCTTATATACTACTCCATGTTTGGAAAAATTGGACAAGTAGTCCTTTGAGGACAACAATAATAGTCCTTCTCATACCATTTGTATAGTTTGAGTTCAGTATTATGTGTGGACAGAGACACAGACAGGCAAAACCTACTCTGTACATGACCTGAGGCAAAGGAGAAGAGGAAAAGAGAGAGCAGAAGGATGAGGTTCTCCAAGAGGAACATGAAGAACTCCAGGGAAGATGGAAATCTGCAGGCGGTTCTGCATGAAATAAAGTCCCATTAAATGATTAAGAGAGGTATTGTTTACTGTTTCTAAACCCTAAGGCAGGAAAGGTTGGAGTTTTGTTTTTTAGATGTGACAGGATTAAAGGGGGAAAAAGAAGACCATATCTCCACAGAAAAACTAATCAAACCCACTTCCCATCTGAACTGGAGCCAAAGGACTTGCGGCAGAATTGAGAAACACATCTTGGTTACTGAGAAGACCAAATGGCAAACATTCAAAGTAAAGTGAAAGAAAGAGAGGAAAGCTAGGGAGAGAGCAAAGGAATCTATGGAGAACCACAGATCTTATCTTTTAAGGAAAAAGCACACAAATGAACAGCACAATACGCATTTCAAGATAGGGAATGGCAGAAATAAAGCAGGAGATTTAATGTCTGCTGAAATCTTCCAAAATCCTATGATTCAGAAGATCAAGGTTTGAAATCACCGAGGTAGAAGTAGTTGATTTACATTGAAGTTAGTCAAGGTCAGTGTGTTGATGAAATGTTGTCCTTCGTCGTTGGTCATTATTTACAGGGATGCTATAAACTTCTATTTTTAATCCACTTAGCATGCACTCTTTTTATCTGAGGCTCAGAAAATGACCTACTGAACCATTTTAAGGCACGTACAACAGAGGCAATGCCTCCGTTCTGGTGGGAAATACTAGCCCAGTTATCGAAACCAGACAGGAGACTTATATTTCACCTTTCTTCAGGGTACAATCTTTCATGCAAGCTTATGGTACCGGGGCAGAAATACTGAAATGAGTTCCAAGCTTTCTTAATTGTGTTGGTCTTTGGGTCAGGAGAACCTAATCAAACACATGTGCTGATTGAACTTCTAAGTCCAGTTATGCTCAAAGGACTGACTTTTGAGATCAGTGAAGCAGAACCCTAGCTCACTTTTATTTCTTTTTACTTAATTTAATTGCTTGTGCAATATTATATTATGCAAGAAAAAGAGTTTAAAACAACTTAATTTGGGGCATAATTTCCAAACATTGTTGCTGTTTCGCATTTTGGGTTACTAAGATGATCTTTAAATTGTGTTTCTAATTGTTTCAGCTTCACTTTAAGCAAGGAATATGGAAGGGAATTTTCTTTGCACAAAATATATTAATCATTGGAGTTACATAGACGATAGTGTTATTTTATGCCAAATTGACCTTCTGGCTTCCAAACATTCCTCATTAGCATGTTCAACAGAGAAAGTTCAAAAACACTTTCAAAATGATTAGCAGAAATGAGCCCAAACAAATTTTAATGTGCTTTCTTTCTAAGTTTTATAACTTAATGTAATATATATTGACAGTTTAAAAAAAACCTTCACAGTACAAACCCTCATGTGCTCCTTATGAACAAATTAATTTCTGTGTAAGTAAATAGTTTTTAGTTCTAAGATTAGGAACAATGGTGGATTTTTAAAAAATACCATGTTGTACCAAAATTCCTTTCTCTCCGTGCCATAATCTAAGCATACCAAAAGCATCCCCATATTATTAGTTCTATTTTGATTGGAGGAAGAAACTATATTCTGACCTTCATAACAATAATGTTATGTTCACAGCTACTAGATCTATTTTCCTCCCGCAGCATGTATTTCTCTGCTCCATTTGTAATATAAAGTGAAGGTTTCCCATTGCCTCATTAATTTAAATTATCTGTCAAGTAGGCTTGTGAGGACTAAGTAAAGGAATGCAATTTTCATCCTGATATGAGGTTCACTGGACCTTTTTTTTTTCTTCAAAGGAGTTATGTTCATCAATATTATCAGTGTTTCAAGTATGAAGGTCTCATAATTTAGGGCAGAATTAGTCTTCTACACAGTGGACCCTTAACTTAGGAACTCATTTTGTTCCCAAGGGCTGGTTGTAACTCAAGTTGGTCAGTTACCTTCAAAGTCTCTCTTTTGTATAATTTGAGGCCACACTTCCTTCCAGACAAATCTGTGTCCTTAAAAAGACGCTGGCCCGGGATTTCTCACATGAGCCCACACAGGAAAGGACGCTGTACTGATCCTTCCTGAGCCCTTGAGGGGTTGAATCTGTATCTGAGACCATCCAGAAGCACAAGTAGCTGACGTTCAGGTCGTAACTGAAGACTTCGGCCACAAATTAAGACTGAAATTCCAGTCATAACCACGTTGTTTGTGTGTTCGGCTGGTTGTAACTCAAGAGTCCACTGTATTTTTTTTTTTTTTAGACAGGGTCTCGCTTTGTAGTTCAGGCTGGCCCTCAGCTCACTATGTAGCACAGGGAAACCTGGAACTCAGCAATCCTCCTGTCTCTGCCTCCCAAGTGCTGGGATTACAGGTGTGAGCCACCACGCCCTGAGGCAGGCGCTGGAACCACTGAGTTAAATCTCCAGCCCTAGTCCACTGTACTTTTATCCCTCCAAAGCTTATTCTGGACTTCTGTTAACGTTTAACAGTACTAAGGGCTGAGACCTTTCTCAAGGGCTCTTCCTTCACTTACAGCTTAACGTCATCACATGGGAGTGATTAACTACCATGGGGGTGGTGGTTATGAAGGGTTTATTTGTTCTTCTCCTCTGTGTGCATGTTAGGATGGAGCCCAGAGACCCTGGCCAAATGCCACAGCTATCCCCTTGGACTTCCCAGCTTCCCAAACCACGAGCCACGTAAAATCTGTAATTTACAAAACTGCTCCTATTATATAGTATTTTGCCACAGCAGCACAAAACAAGCTAAGAGGCACATCTATGGCTAATACCAGTAATTCTTATTTCGAGCAAGTGCATGTTTTCTCTTCACAACCACAGACATCGAGGAGGTGGTTCTGGTGTTTCTCGATTGTTCTGAAGAGAAAACTGAGGAACAACAAGTTCACATAACTTTCCCAGCCTGTAAGTAGAGCCGTTATTAGAACCATTTTGGCTGGTTAATAATATTTAATTGGGCTTTGATACAGTTTAGCGAAAAGAGGACTTGGGGTTAGTTCTAAGCATAATAGAAGGAAAGAAAGCAATGAACAAACAAAGAGAGGAAAGGAGAAGGAAAGAAAGAGAAAAAAGGTTTAAAGAGAGAGAAATGGAGACAAAAGAAGTCTAATAATAATCTTGTAACCATCCCTGATAATCACATAGGTAAATATGATTAATATTTAATAAATGAGATATTAGAAGCTTAATAAATATAAACTAGTACTTTTATCATCATTTCAAAGAGAGTAAATCCTTGGTGACCTGGAATGTATTACATTTCAGAAAAAAGAATATGACTTAAAAAGAATGGATAAAAAGATCAATTTATAAAACTGGTTGTAAGGGCCAGGGATGTGGTTCAGACTGTGGCAGACTAGTGCCTGCCTGGCAGTTCAATTGCCAATACTACCCCCCCTCAAAAAAATAATAAGTGAAGTAAAATTGATGGGCATTCAAAATTCATTATAAAACCCAACGATGCTGCAGTAGTTCATCAGTCATTCCTCTGTGATTTTTAGACCATCAGTCTGAAAAATTTGGCACCAATGGAAATAATTTTATACATGTCCTCTTAAGTTTTTAATATTATTTCACTTCATTGTGTTTGCATCAAAGAAATAGACTAATTTCAGCCAACATAATTCATTATCAATCTGTTCAGAATTTCAACAAAAATCGAATGAGACAGAAAGAGAGATTAAGATCATTGCTACGCTCGCGCGTCCCTTCTGACACTCACAATGAAAGTTAATTGGCATTTTTTCAGGTAATTAAGTCCTAAGCTATGAGGTCATCAGGGTTCTGTCCTCATGAGTGGACCAATACTGTCATCAGTGGGAAATCTGTAGGATTTCGAGCAAAGCTGAATTCATGAAAGCCAACAAAGTAAATCCTCACAGAGCTGCGAACAGCCTGCGACTCGCACTTACCTATATGAACTGGTGGATGTTACATGAATGTCGGGAAACTGGCACTCAGCTAGGATGTGCTGTGATGAGCACACTGATGATACCTAACTGCCAGGTTCACAGTATAGCTTTGCTACTTAGCAGCCACGTGGCCTGGCACATTACCTCCTCTGTGCCTCAGTTTCGCCATTTAAAGCATAATTCCAGATCACAAGTTGAAGGCTAAATGAGTTAATGTTTGGAGTTCCTGGCTTATAGTCTGTGTTCTATGCGTTTGTTACTCTTTATGGTAACAAATACTACCTACTTTAATAGTCAAGATCGAGCGCAGGCAAGAGAAATCACTATAGGGATTTCAAACAGTAGGAATTTAATATAAGTAAATGTCATTTAAAAAGTGTTGACAGCAATTTTTTTTTAACCTGGAGAAATAAAAAGTGCAATTACAACAGCAAAGAGGGAAAAAGAGAGGAGCTGAAATAATCGGAACTCATGCAAGGCCTCTGATCTACAATGCGACTCAGCAGCTGGGAGCCCTTTCACTGGCGGGGCTGTTAGAGTCCTCAGCTGTCCCGACTCTACCAGGAAGTAGAGCCACAATTGGAGTCAACAGTTTAATCTGTCTCCTTTCATCATCCAGCGCGCCCTGGGCACTTCTCACTGGATGAATTTTACAGGAACTCAGCTAGCAGAGTAGTATGGGAAATGTAGTTTGAAGGCACCCAATCCCAGCAATCTATGAGATGGTTCAGCGAGCCTCCAAGCTCACCCGGAGACCGCGAAGCACTCCTCCTCACCCTTGAATACAACCAAAAGTTTTCCCCTGAGGCCTTTCATTTCTGGGCTTATTTACCAGCTGCTGACTCCAGTGGAGTAATTGATCTTCCAGACATTTCCCAGACAGGTGAAGTGAGTCTTGTCAACACAGGGCAATTTTCAGAAGGGTGCAGCTCTCATCAGACAGTAGCCAGCATTTTCAGTTCTGCATGGGACCTTGCTAGAGCATTTTGCTCACGGTATTTTATTTTACATCTTCGTATATTACTAAAGTTGAAATGGATTTTAAATGTTATCCAACCACACACTCTATTGACAGATAAATCATCAAGGCTCAGAAAAATGTAATGACTTTTCTAACATTTTAAGGGTAATTAAAGAGAGAACAGGAATTCAGCTTTGTTTTGTTTATGGAGCACAATTCAGTAGGATTTCCATGGCCTACTCTTCTTTAAAGTTACTCTGTTTAATGTAGGCTAGATCCTTACTATCTGTTTACCTATTTTCCCCTTATTTATTTATATACTAGCTTTCTTTAGAAAGCAGTTGTATTGGGTTATACAACTAAACACAATATAATGAAATCATCACCATTTCATACATGAAGTGGAAGAAGGATGAATTGAAGAAGAAACATGCTGAAGCTATGACAGTGGGCAAAGGACAAAGGCCGTGTTGTGAGAACACTGCTGCTGGTTGAAGACCCCTCTATTAAAAGTTAATAGGGGGCCAGGGTTTTAGCTCAAATGGTACTGCACCTACCTTGGAAGCACAAGGGCCCAAGTTCGATGCCCAGTACCACCAAAAAAAAAAAAATGTTAACAGGACCCGAGATCCCTTACCCAGCACAGGGAGAAACATGGCCGTACAGCCTAGATCAGGAAATTGTACCACTGGTTACATGAATCACAGTAAAAATAGAAGTAAACAAATTTCTCAAGAAAGAGGGCAACACCTCTTTTTTAACACTCATGGAAGATCTCAGGCACATTCCCACAAACTAAATAAACTTTTTGTTGCTTTGTTTGCTTTTTTGTTTGTTTGTTTATTTTTGAGACAGGGTCTCGCTTTGTAGTTCAGGCTGGCTCTGAGCTCACTATATAGCCCAGGCAAGCCTCAAACTCAGCAATCCTCCTGTCTCTGCCTCCCGAGTGCTGGGATGACAGGCGTGAGCCACCACGCCCAGCACTGTGGTATGTGGTATTGATTGCTGGTGGGCGTGAGTCTCCACGCCCAGCATTGTATGTGGTTACCGGGGATCAAACTCAGGACCTTGCGCTTGCGGGGCAGGTGCTGGAACCACTGAGCTAACCCTCCGGCCCTGCTTTGTTTGCTTTTTGAGACAAGGTCTCACTTTATAGTTCAGGCTGCCCTTGAACTCACAATGTAACCCAGCCTGGCCTTGAACTCATGGCCATCCTACTGTTTCCGCCTCCCCAGTGCTGGAGTTATAGGCCTGAGCCCAGGGATAAATGTTTTCCTTGATGAAAATGGCCCCTCTCCAAACAGAAGAGTCACACATGAAATAGCTCACTGCCATTACCCTCGCTAACCATCTGTCTGTCAGAACCTCAAAAGAAACTAAGTAGAACTTTATTGTAATTTTGTAAAAATTATAAATAGATGTTTTTAGTATTACAGCTTCAATTAAAAATATAATTAAATTCATATGTTATAAGGCATACCCAGTATCTCTTGGGATGGTTTCAGATAAAGTCACAGTGGGTAGTAAAAGTGTGGGCCCACAAACTTATTTTCCTACTAATGCCTGAGATTCTGTTCTCTTGAGATGAGAAGTCTGATATGTGTAGGAGTGTCATGAAGGTGTAAAAGGCACTGAGTGTAAAACTTAATGATAAAGGCTCTGTTATAGTTAACACTCATGGGAGATCTCAGGCACAAGCCCCAAGTTATTCTTTTCAACTCTACCTTAGTTTTAACCATACTTTGAATGCAATGAATTATGCCTCCACAAGTTTATAGACAGCCAAAATACTGCTCTTACTTGATCCTTATGATTGCAGGTCAAGCTCATTACTGTGACACAGATGGAGAGAAGACTGTGTAGTTACTGACTGTGAAAAATATCGCTAGTTGATTAAAGTACAAAACCCTTCTTTTTGATCATACAGGTCAATAGTATCATTCCACTAGCAGATGAATGCAAAGCAGCCATGTTTTTATGCTTTCATGCTTTCTCTAGGATCTAGACTCGTGTTTGGCTATTTTACCTTGCTTTGCAATCTTGTTTACTTTCACTTGTATTTCATTTTCAAGTCCCTTTGATCATATAAGCACGCTTCCTGTCAAATATCTTCCAAGGAATTCACAAGATCCAGAAGATACTTACATTGCAATCATAAATCGTTGCCCAGAAAACTAAATTCCATTTTTTATCTGAGTCTTGTAGAATTTTTTTAAATTTTCCATGGGAGATAAAGTACAAGATTCCTTCTGGCCTCAGTCTTTACTTGGTTTTCCAAAATTTCAATTTCTTTAATACTTTCTAGTTCACTGTGATAGTAGGCCTTGCTTCCACATAAATCAGTAGACTTGGGAAATGTCAATGAGTTTGTTGTCTGAAAAGTTTCTGCCAGTGATGATTATTCCTTTTCCACTCTTTTCAGAGAATCAGCAATAACCATAGTCCTCTCTTTATTGAGAACAGAATTAGCCTTCTTACACCTATCAAATTACACTTATGATGCTGTTCAACATTAAGCTACCTCCTCTTGAGAAGATTTTACTTGCTGCCTTAGTAGAGAGGTACAGCACTTACGACAATTCTCTTCACTGGCATATTTTTCTACTTATTGACTTCTTGATAATGACCTTGATAGTGTTTCATTTTAACATTCTTCTCTGGGTCATAAATTTTTCTTTCTGATTAGCAAGTTATTATTTTTACTAATGAGTTAGAAATAATTCATCCTTACACCTTTCACCTTGTGTTCGAACAGATGGTCCAATTTGTTCTTATAGTGCTGGGAACTGAAAAATATTTTGGTCAAGAGTTAAACACAAACAGCATTGTATCTGCATGCTTTTAGAATATTTATTGATGTTTTCATATTAACAGTTAGTGATCAGATAGACTATACTCCTGTTTGAATATCCTACACACACACACACACACACCTTTAAAACACACATCTTTAGAGCTGAGAAAATTAGTACAAACTTATATAATAAGACATCCCAAAAGCCTTCTGATTGAGGAACCATCAGGGAATCCATGATACAGAGCAGAATGGAAAGTGGACCAAGGGGGAAGGAAATGGAAAATACATAGCACAGTCACTACACCTGGAAATAGTATCCTTGTGAAGCAACACAGCAAGCACAACAGATGTATTGCCTGGCCCATTTTGAACACTACAAAGTCATATTCAAGAAGTGGGGAGCTACACATGTCTCATGAGGATTCTACCTGCACCATTTATCACCGTACCCTTGCGTTGACTTCTGAAACAATTGTCTTCGTTCCTCCCCTACTGAAATCTTAGAGTCACAGAATAACACCAACATCTCCCACACTGACGGGACACTGTTATCTTGTGGGAGTTTCCACGCGCGGTTTGAGTTCCAACAGTAGCCACGCAATGCTGTGGTGGATGTGTACAAATACTACACAGCGCCATCGGACTTGAACAGCCACGATCTTAGCACCGTTGTAGGTTGCTGCCATGTCTTAGGGGAGCAAGGGCTGCCGTGAATCACCTCTGTCAAACGGATTCTTTGAGCAAATCTCTGTGGTCTAGTTTGTAGAAATGTTCAGTAGAAATTCAGAGCTCAGTTTCACTATGAGAAAATGCCAGCTCTGAAAAAGTGTCGTTGTGTCAGCCAGTTTCTGAGGGAAGTGCACGCGGGGCCTCCTTGTGAGCACCAAGATGAACTCCCTGTAACAGCTGCCATTTGAAAATTGTCCCCTCAAATTTTAAGCTTCAAGGTGGAATTTTAAAAGGCAGCTAAGTCCAGTTCTGATGGAAATATACATGCTCCACTCTTTAGCAGAATACATTGCAACCACGAAAAGATTTTTTTATCTTTCTTCTTTAAATTTTCATGACCCCTGTTGACTACGGAAACAAACCTGAACAGGGCAGTGCCATAAGGCTCCAGCCAAGTACATAGCCATGCATCATGTTTTAGGCACAGAAGCAAACTCTTCTGTCCTAGCAACTAATTAAGATAAAAATTTGCTTGGGATGCAATTTTGCTTCTGTAGCTTCTTCATATTGAAGTCTCTGTGACTTACAGAGCACCCTGCATTTTAGTCACTGACCCATAAAGTACGAATGAAAACAGGTAAAGGGACAGCAACTGGCATTCAGGATAACTTGCTGGGAACATGTCTCAAGTTTGGAAGACATTTTAATAATAATTCACCAACTGATTCTATTGGCTTCAAAGAGTAGAAAAGCACAGTGGGGTAATTTGAATTACATGGCTCCTCCTGCTATAACTTAACAGATATTTTCAGCTAAATTTAAGCCTTTTGGAATGTGGTGACTTACTGTTTCCAAGCCAGCAAATGCAAGATACTCATAGTGAAACCCAATTAATAATTCATCGTACTGTATTTCATAGACTTCACATTCCACTCCTAGAGATCATCATTTAAATCAGCACCATATCTTAAAGACTTTCTTTATTTAAAGAACCATACTGAGCAGGGTAACTTAAACTGGTCTTAAGATGCAACTATCACCCCTATCTTCAAAGAATTTTTTTCCGTTTATACTAACCATACCCTTTTAGTCACTATCTCCTTTAACATACTTATTTGTTCTCCCTGTGCATATCCTGCTGATGAATCTGTCTGATTCTGACTAATTTTCAAATGATAGTTTTGTTTATTTCCTCTCCAATATGCATGCGTATTAATTTCTTCAGACTTCCATTATCAGGCTGACATATAAAATATACTCCTATCCTCCTCCTCAGGTGACTTAGACAGCAGAAACTTACTTTATCACATGTCTGGAGGCCAAAGTCCAACATGAAGGTGTCGGTAGGGTTGGTTGTTGTCCCGAGGTCCGTGAAGGTGAACCTGGTCCGTGGATCTTAGTGGTTTCTCACCCATCTGTCTTCCTGGATTTTAGAGACATCGCATCTATCTCTGTTTTTATCTGGCCATGGCATTCTTGCTGTGAACGTGTGTCCAAATTTTCCCTTTCTCACAGGACAGCAGTCCCATTGGCCCAGGTGTCTACCCTGTCCTGTGCGACCTCCTCCCGACTCAACGAACATCTGAAATGACTCTTTCTAAAGAAGATTGTAGTCTAGGTCCTGTCAGTTAGAACTTCAACACATGGATTTGTAGGAAGCAATTCAACACATGCTAGATGTGGCTTATTATATAAGAAAAATGCAACTTTTTCTTCCATGTTTGAGTGATTCTGGCTTTTCAAGAGGTCAGTTAAACTTCGGGTTCTCATAACCAGCCTTCGTGATGCTTTGCCTGTCATTCCATGTGCTGATTGTGTTTTGTAAAGCAACATACAGTTGTTCTACGTTTAAAAAGAGCAGAAGGACATAGAAGTGAAGGCCCTAACACAGGAGCATATAAAATAACCTCTCACTCCTGGTTTTCATCTTTTGTAGTAGCCTCCTCACTTAAGATGGTCTTTTAATTCAGTGACGTGATAATCCATCACAGCAATTACACCAAGGATTTGAGTCCTAATGTGACACCATACCAATAAGTAAGAAAAAACTGCAGGTCATTTCTACTTTCATCTAATCAATGTTCCACTTTCCAATTGCTGAAATGTCTGTTTACCATAAAGGATTCAATTTTAACCGACCCAGTCCTAGTTTGATTAAGATAATACATTTTCACCTGGTAATACACAAAGGAAAAAATGTGAAAGAATGGTAAACCAAATAATTAGAGAAATACAAACTGAATTAAAGTAACATTAGTCTTTCATAAATCTATATGGATTTGTTTATATGAATGTGTCCCACAAGTCACTGAGATCCTGGTCTTTAATTTCCTTTATATTTTCTTTTTGGGTTGAGTTTCCATAGTTTCAGTTACGACTGATTTAGTTTTACAGGTGAACTTCTGCAGCTCTCTTCTGGTTTTAATCTCATCTAACGTATTACTGTCCCCTGTTCTTTGCTTAGTATTCTGTTGCTGTTCTTATTATGTTAATTTTCTCTTATGCATTTGAACATATAGATCATGTTTATATGAGTTCTGTTAACATCCTGTTGATTCTCTTATCTTTGCCATTTTTCTTTTTCCCATTGCCTTATTTATTCCTGTTAATTTGTTTCATCTTTCTTTTTTTTTTTTTTTGCATGATTTGCATGGCCAGTAATTTCAGATGTGGTAAATTTATATCACCAAGTATTCATTTTTGCAGACTTTCATTCAAAAGTGTTAAACTCTGTTCTCTTGGCAAGGGGATTTAATTACAGTCATTTTATAGTCTCAAAGCTTGATTTTACAATGAATTATTTAAATCTCTTTTAAGTGGCAATATGCATTGTTCCCATATACGGGGTAGAGTGTGGTACTTTGATAGATGTATAAAATATAGAGAGATCAAAGTTGAGTAGTTAGCACCCCTATAATGGCATTTACCATTTCTTTGTAATAAGAACATTAAAACATCTAGCACTTTTGAAATACATAGTAGCTTTTTATCAACTATAGTCATCCTACTATGAAAAGGAACACTGGAATTTCTACTACCTATAATTCTGTATGTCCAACCCAGAGCCTCTTTTTAAACTTTGTGGAGTGGGCCTAAAGAGTAACTGTTATTCCAGGACTCTGGCACTGTGACCTTTCCACTTTCCTCAGTCGGTGACCCTGGTTTCCATAAGGACCTCCCTCGTGTTGCCCCGACCCGGAAACGTCTCCCGCTGCTGCGTGAGGTCCGCCCGGCACTTGTCACCCGCTCCCCAGGCCGCAGGCCTTTCGCTCGCCCGCCACAGCGGAGTGTTCCTTAGCTGCGCCCGGAAGCTGTCTCTCCTTCGCAAACTGCGCTTGCGCTACGCTGGGAAAAACTAAACCTGAGCATCTCCGGTGCAGAGGACCCCTAGGCTCTCTTTGTGATTCCAGTCCTTCCTGCGCCCCAGAATAAGCTTGATGGCAGACAGTCCAAGGAATTCCTCACACTCCACCCTTCACAGCACACAGTCTGTATGATCTATTTTTTTTTGGGGGGGGGGGGATTTGTACCAGTATATGAGACGATTTAATTCTCATTTTTTCCCATTCCCCTTACCCACCCCACAACCCCTCACCCCCTAAATATATGAGCTTTGTTTTTCTTTTTTAATTACCATCACATTTTTCTTTACCACTCATGACTCACCCTTCCTCCACATTTCCCTTTTAATGTTTTCTATTTCACAACATCCATCATACATTCTAGCACGCATTAACATCTTTAATTTCTCATGCCAGAGAACAGATGTGATATTTACACATCTGTGACCTTTTTATTTCACTTATAAGTATCTCCTGAAGGTACATCCACTTGAGTATAAATGACTCAAAATTATCATTCTTTATGGCTATACTCCCACAACTATTATAGATTCAATGCAATCCCAACTGGAATCCCAACAGCATATTTCTCAGATCTAGAGAAAATAATCCAAAAATTCATCTGAAGTCACAAAAAAACTAGAATAGCAAAAGCAACTCTAAGCAACAAGGGCACAGTGAGGCGTATCATGATCCCCAACTTGAAACTTTACTATAAAGCCACTGTGATAAAAATTGCATGGTACTGGCAAAGTGACAGACCTGAGGATCAGTGGAATAGATTAGAAGATCCAGAAACAACTCCAGATACACTAAGCCATCTCATCTGTGTGCTCTATTTTCTAACATTTAGAAACTGTACTGGGGCTGGGGATTTAGCTCAGTGGTTCCAGCATCTGCCTCGCAAGCAAGGTCCCAAATGCAATCCCAGGTACCACATAACACCCCACCTGTAATCCCAGCAATTAGTGCCACACACCATAATGGCAGGTATGGTGGCCCACACCTGTAATCCCAGCACTTGGGAGGCAGAGGCAGGAGGATTGCTGTGAGTTTGAGGATTGCTGTGAGTTTGAGGCTTGCTTGGGCTATGTAGTGAGCTCAGGGCCAGCCTGAACTACAAAGTGAGACCCTGTCTCAAAACAAAACAAACAAACAAAGAGAAAAAACCAAACAACTGTATCAATTCTGTCCAAGATCCTAATTGATTACAACAGGAGGATAGTCCGGATCTGTGTACTCCATCATGAATATCCACAGAAGAAGACTTACCACACTTTTGATAAACATTTGTCTTGTTGTCTTCTTTATGCTTAGTCCTCTTTGGTCCTACTTGCATCAAAACCTTACTGTTTTATTTTTAACAAGTAGATTTACAATTCACCTGAAAAATTAAGGTCATGCAAAACTAAGAAATCTGCTCAAGATACAATACAATAAAATACAATAAAACAACTCGGGCACGATTAAAGTGCAAAGCAGTGTAGTGGAAAGGATAAAGATGCTTTCTTTCTGACTTTCCATTAAGTTTAGCTAATCTCTATACCATACCACTTGTTCTTTGATCCATTGCATTCTTATTTAATATAAAGTAATTATTATATATGCCTTTGTTAAGATTTTCATTGTATCCTGGTTTATACAAAGATGGAAGGGGGGAAGGACTTCATTATTATAACTCACCAATGCCAGTGGATGATCCTCAATAACTATTCAAAAGTTTTTGAATGTTTTCATTAACATGAGAAAATATTCCCCACCCATTGCTAACTGAACAAAAAAAAAAGCAGGTTCCAACACATAGTCTCATTTAAATTAATAGACATATAGATATTTATTTAAAATTATATATAAAATAATGTGAAAATGACATTATTTTGTGATGGTATTATTCTTATTTTCCTCTTTTACCTCTTTTTAAAATCTGTTTTGCTTTTTACAAGAAGAATAAAACTTGTAATATTTCATTGTAGTGAACACAGATACAACTTTGCCACATTATCTTTATAAAATTTTCTAAGAACCCTATTAAAAAGATTTCCCCATATTAAAGGAAGAAATCCTTTAATATGCATTAGTACACGTGTATTAAAAGGCTGAGAGGGCCTCCAATTTAACTTGCATCTTCTTTCCTCTCCTTCTGCACTGAGACTACAGTGTCAGTGCCTTTTTTGTTTTGTTTGTGGCTCTGGGATCGAACTCGGGCCCCTATGCAGCCAATGGTTGGCGCGCTACCACTTGAGCTAAAGTTCCATCTTCGTCAGTGCCTTTTTTTATTCTGAGCATGCTGACTCCCAGGAGAGCACATTACTTTCCCATAGCCTGTGGCACCCGTTGTGAAAATCAGCTATCACACAGCTCCCCAAACACAGTTTATCCAGTCCTCCTTCCACTGGCTAGAGGCTCTGGAATTACTGAGAAACTAGCCAGATGCTGTGTTTCTCTACAGAAATACTGAGACTCCATGAAGCTTTGCCACTACAAGGGGCAGGCATAGGGATGCCATGGACCTCAATGCCGTCTAGTCAATGACAGCAACAGGCCTAAAGGCAGAGCGGTAGCAGTAAGCAAGTGGGGGTGTGAATCAGATCCCCGTCGTACTTTGGAAGGCCATGGTGCCAAGCACAGTGCCAGCTGCCGTGCTGCAAGTCATAGTTCCCACCGGAGACAGGCAAGAGTGTGGGACCCTGGGTGCCAGCAGAGGCTTCCACTGCGAGGCAGCCATGATTGGAATTACCGCTGAGGGGTCCTGCAGGCCTGCTCACGCTCAGTGTCGCTGCGCCTGCCTTACAAATGATGGACTATGGAGGAGAAAAGCAGCTATTTTTTCCAATAGGAAGGTGGAAATTAGTTCCCAGGTATCTGTGTATCTTTCGATCGTAAATAACATATTAAATTCGGTGGTAATACATCTCCTGACTTAAAGTTATTGTTTGCAGTAAAGTAAGTTAACATAAATTTTTCTTTCTAGGTATTTCATATTACCTCAATGTAATATACAAATACTTGTCACCAAATGATAAAATGTTTATTCGATACATGAATAAAGCTTCAAATAACCCATTTTTGATGAGCACAAATTATTCTATATAATGTAGTTATCCAAATGGCTGCCTTCACACCTTTTTTGAATTTAATTTTTTTGACTGATAGCTTTTAAAATGGTTGTGTATTTTTCTCATATCTGGACTGATCATATGAACTATGGGAAGGTGATGGATAGAGAGCCTCAATTTTATAATGATCCATAAATGTAGAAATTTGGATCACTAGAATGTGTGCTGCTGTTAAACATCTTTTTTCTTCATGAAAAAGGTTATAATTTCATTATTCCTTTCTGATATCTGCATTTTATAAGGGTTCAGAAATACATTTCCATGGCACAAATAGGATTCTACACACACATACATACATAATTTTTGAAATTTTCCTTCATGCAATAGTATTTGTAGGCTTATAGTCTTCATATTATTTATTATCCCCTTCACAACAAGATATTTATCATCAAAAAAATGCAACATGTGCCAGGTGTGGTGTCTCACGCCTGTCATCCCAGCACTCGGGAGGCAGAGGCAGGAGGATTGCTGAGTTCAAGGTTTGCCTGGGCTACATAGTGAGCTCAGGGCCAGCCTGAACTACAAAGCGAGATTCTGTCTCCAATAAAAAGAAAAAAAAAGTGCAACATGGAATCTTTCTGACTGGGCTGTGTTCATGTGCTGTTTCATTGTATAGGAATTCATAGAGACCAAGTATGAGTAGAATTTAATTCTTAGTACTCATAAAATGTTATTTTTATGTAGTGTATATAGTTTTCATCTAAAACATACTATATCATTACACATTTTTAAAAATCTAATTCCTTGTGTACATAACTTTCAGCGGTTTGCCATGTGCTGGTAAGGATGTTAGATGTAACAACAGAATTAAAATTTTATATTCCCTACAACCAATAGTCGACTAACTTGTGTCAGGTCAACACCTTCACCAAGAAATATGAGGAAAATTGCAAATAACTGACTTAGAAATACTTGGAGATGTTAGCAAACTATCAAGCCAGTAAAAATGTGTAGAGGAGTGAGCCCAAGATTTAACATTCTTTTGCCCTTCAAGCACCTACATTTTCAAAATTATTAATTTTTTTTTTTGAGACAGGGTCTCGCTTTGTAGTTCAGGCTGGCCCTGAGCTCACTATGTAGCCCAGGCAAGCCTCAAACCCAGCAATCCTCCTGCCTCTGCCCCCCGAGTGCTGGGATTACATGTGTGAGCCACCATACCCGGCACTATGGTGTGTGGTTCGGATTGCTGGTGGGCATGAGTCACCAGGCCTGGCATTGTAGTATGTGGTTACCAGGGATCGAACCAGAGACCTCATGCTTGCTAGGGTGGCACTGGAAGCACTGAGCCTAATCTCCAGCCCTGAGCACCTACATTTTTGAAAAAGACATTTTGAGAGATTGAGATGCTAGGCAAAGAGTTTTTCAATCTCTTAGAAATGGGGAGTACCAAAATTAGAGTACTATATTCATTTAAGAAGAGAGGTGGCTGGACCTGGTGGTGCGTATAATCCCAGCACTCCGGGAGGATGAGGCAATAGTATCGCAAATTCAAGACCTTAGCTCAAAAACGAAACAACAACCAAGGCTGAGGATGGGAGATGTGGCTCATGCCACAGGACAAAACCAAAATATGGCTGGGGGGCAAAGTCAGGAAGAAGGGAAGGTGGTTTCCCAGCATTTTCGCATGGAGCGCAAAGGGGAACAGGAAGGAGAAAGTGTGTCCCAGAGACAGAGCAACACTCAATGGGAGAAACCCAACTCTAACCTTCTCAGTCTCTAGTGATACTGATTAAGTTCTGGTGATCAACCACTAGCTCAGCTGCAAAATGAAACCTATTCTTGAAGGAAATAAATAGTAACTCTAAGACACAAATTATGTTGACATTTTATGGAAACATTTGCCATCAAACAAAAAATAATGAGGTTTATAAAGAGACAAAATGTTTTAGAAAACTAGAAATCAAATATAGAATCAAAACTAGAGCCGGGTGTGGTGGCTCACGCCTGTAATCCCAGCACT
>PVIC010034238.1:0-19708 GCA_004025085.1 Thryonomys swinderianus
GATTTTTTCCCATGTTGTTGGTTGTCTTCTAGCAGTGCCAGCGACTTCTTTGGCTGTGCAGAAGCTTTTCAGTAGAATGAGATCCTATTTGTTGATTCTTTCTGCTAGTTCTTGTGCTAGAGAGGTTTTATTCATAAAGTCTCTGCCTAAGCCAATGTCTCCAAGAGTTTTACCAAGCCTGTTTACCAGCAGGCTTATTGTTTCTGTTTTAATGCCTAACACTTTTCTTTTGAAAAACAGTACACACCATTAGATAATTGTTCATTCATTCTCCTAGGTTGGTTGATGCATAATTCAATGAATGAATCTCAGCTGACACCCAGAAAGGCGATACCCAAAAGCCTACTCCAGGATCTGCTTTATGTCCAAGAAAACCTCTCACCTTTCTTGGTTATAGGCTGAAGAAACCTTTGAATACTTTATATTTCCTTCAAGGAGAGAAAACCCAACCCATTAGCCATCAAGTTGTGCCCTAAATAGTGGACAGTTTGCCTTGAACACTGTTGAAACTTTGTGATGCTTTTGTACAGGTTGCTATGCGAGGTTCTCTGAGTGCACTGAAGCCTCCTTCGGTGGGTCATCTGTGTACTGAGTGAGTTGGGTGCTGGGCACACGGTGGGTGACCAGGTCCTGCTGCACTGCCTGGAAAAACAAGCAGCTTTGGTGAGGCTCTGTGATGTTCTGGTCCAGGAGAGCCATTTGGCTTTTGTAAACAAAGGCAAACAAGTACTGACCGTCCCCTCAAGCAGAGTGCCGAAGCAAACTGCACAGTCATTTTGAATCAGTAGCACATTAGGTGAATTCAGGATTTGGAACTACTGAAAACCTAGATATCATGATTTTATTAGTTGCTTAGAGAACTTGAACAAATTTCCAGCCTTGTCTATTTGCTACAACTGGGAAGATGAGAGTGTTATAGGGGCTGCTATAGAGAATCCCTGTCCAATGAAGTCTTTTATAACTGGTTAGAATTGATAAACTGTGTTAGGTTTAATGGCTATTGGGGGATTTAGGCAAAGGTTTAGAATGATCTATGTGAGTGTTGACAGGCTGTACCTTTCTAGTCCTTCTTATGACAGAAGAAATCTATAGCCCTCCAGGCATCTTAGAAAGACTGGGTACCAGAGCCTTAGGCCTCAGCCCTGTCACTTTCCACCTGGGGAAGAACATAGCAGTTTTGGTTCAGGGGAGTCAAAAAATGAAAAGATTACCCCCTCTCCTGAGGAGAAATTTGTGTCTCTTTAGTTTAGAAAGTAAGTCCTGCCCAAGCAAGTTTACCAGTATTGCACATCTAAATAGCTTTTTATCTGCCCTGAAAATGGCCCCCTTGTCAATCAGACAGGGCCAGATATGGGACTGCTTCAAGCCCTACCATAGAATGGCCATTTTACTCCTGGGGGGGGTCAATTGACTTACTAAAAGAGTTCATGTCTGAATAGATGGCTTTGGTATCTGCTAGGATGTTTCAGGATTTCCTTTTTAATCCGGACTTTTGCTTGACTATAGCTATTCAAAGGTATTATAGGGAGCATTTTACTAGAAAGACCCTTAGAGCCACATTAATGTTCATTATTTTCTTGTGGACCCTCTCTAGTAAAAAGTCTAGCATGAGGGTTTTGGGCAGGAAGACAAAAAGTAGACAAGTTCTGTTCTGGTATGTCCTGTCTGTCTGTGGTACAGGCTGACACCTGAGGGTAAACTACCTTACAATCTGGACTTTCCAAACTGTGGACAAATCACTTTGACCTGGATCCCTGTAACTTCAGTTGGAGAGCCCAAGTTTGTTAGTCTTTGGGGGATTTTTGGGTCCTCTAAGAGCATTCAACTGAGCCCCCATCCATCCATATCTGTAACTTCCCATTTTGTTTCATTTCATTTATTTATTTCTGCTTTGTACTTCAGGCTGGCCTTGGGCTCACTATGAAGTCCAGGCAAGCCTCGAACTCAGCAATTCTCCTGCCTCTGCCTCCTGAGTGTTGAGATTACAGGCATGAGCTACCACACCAGGTGAGACCCTTTTTGTTTACCATGCTGTTTTAACCATAATAGCTTTGTCAGATTTGTGCTGCATAGTTGGAGCATCAACCAACTTCTCTTTTGTACATTTACTCATGCCCGCCACACTGTAGTCTGAGAAAAAAGTGGTTAGTAGGCCAGAAAGCTGTAGATTCTTTTTTTTTTTTTTTTTTAAGACAGGGTCTCGCTTTGTAGTTCAGGCTGGCCCCAAGCTCACTATGTAGCCCAGGCAAGCCTGGAACTCAGCAATCCTTCTGCCTCTGCCTCCCAAGTGCTGGGATAACAGGCATGAGACACCATGCCCAGCACTGTGGTATGTGGTATTGATTGCTGATGGATGTGAATCACCATGCCCAGCATTGTATGTGGTTACTGGATCCACTGGAACCACTGAGCTAAATCTCCAGCCCAGCTGTAGATTCTTATATTGCTCCTTTGAGCTGGTGGAAGGTGGTGTCATTAGCAACTTGATTTTATAGTTGTGAAATGATTTTACCAATTAAGAATCTGATGCTTGGGCCGGAGGGTTATCTCAGTGGTTCCGGCGCTTGCCTTGCAAGCGCAAGGACCTGAGTTCAATCCCCCGTAAGCACATATAATGCTGGGTGTGGAGACTCACGCCCACCAACAATCAACACTACATACCACAGTGCCGGGCGTGGTGGCTCACGTCTGTAATCCCAGCACTTGGGAGGCAGAGACAGAAGGATTGCTGAGTTTGCAGTGGCTTGCCTGGGCACCATAGCGAGCTCAGGGCCAGCCTGAACTACAAAGCGAGACCCTGTCTCAAAAAAAAAAAAAAAGAAAAGAAAAAGAAAAAGAAAAAAAGAATCTGATGCTTATTTTTTCTATTTAATTAAAAGAGCAGATGTGAACAAATGAGTTGATATAATGAACTTAAAAATCAAGATTTTTACCTGTTTAGAAGACAGTGCCTTGTCACATTCATATGGTATAGATTACTCATCCAGCTTTATATTTGTTTTCTATGTTCAAATTGGAGTTGTATGTGTTATAACAATATTTAGCATTTTTTAGTTGCTTAAGGAAGGGCAAATTTAAACTTTGCAATATTCATCATACTCTTGTTCTATTCATTTTAATCAATTAAAATTATGTATATAATATGTGATATTTGGAGCAAATAAAGTTTGCCATGTTGTAAATTTTTTAAAATAAATAATCACTCCCAACTGTTAAGTAGTGTGACTAGAAATTAGGTCACATCAGTTCATAAGACATAATTAGCTTTCTGGGCTTGCTCTGACAAAGTATCACAGACTGGTTGGTTTAAAGCAATAGGGACTACTCTCTCACAGCTCTGGAAGTTAAAGTTAGGAGTCAAAGACTGAGGGCCAGGCAGAGCTGTACTTCCTGTATGGGTTCTAGGGAGGCTTTTACCTCTCTTCTCCCAGCTTCCAGAGGTTTAACACCTTCTGCCCTGAGTGTGTGTCTGTGCACATGTCCAGATGTCTCTTGTCCTATATAAGATTATTATTAGATCCAGGGCCTTCTCTACTCCTGGGTGACTACATCTTAACTTCAGTAGGTCTGCAAAGATACAGTTTCCTAATGCAGTCATATCCCAGGTTCTGCTTAGACACACATTTGGGAAGAACACTGTTCAACCCAGTTCTGGTGTAGAATTATTCCAGCTTAATTCAGAAGTAGAAAATAAGAAAAGAGGCTGTCAATGGTTTTGCTTTAAATATTGTAATTACTTTTCAAGATCAGGTCTGTCCAAGGTAGGTAAGATTCAGTAGGAATTGAAGCTTGTGTGGTAGTTTGTTTTGGGGATAGGAGAACAGGGCTTCATAGGAAAAACAGCCTAAGGGAGAAAATACAATGTCAAGGGTGAAAGTATGTGTAGCTTGAGAGTTTTAAAAGAGGTAAATTTAAAATTTTGTAAATTTAAAAGAGCACACCACAAAAAACTGAAAACTACATTTATTAATTCCTGATACCTTTATTGTATTTTTCTTCCTGCCTTCCTTTCTTTTTTTTAATTCACGTACTATTAATCATACTGTCCTGTGACAGTTTTGTGTTAGTTTCTAAAGAAAGAATGATTTTTAAGGTCTGCCTCTAGCAAGGTTATTTAAAAAATTATAATCTGGAAATTTCAGTCTTTATATATCATTATTGGCAATATCATTTATTAGAATTGCTGTCAAATTTGGGAAAAGCCATGGTGAATTCTTTTATATACGAACTGTCAGGCTCAGGTATTGTGCAGATTTCTCAGCAGTGACTAGTCTGAAGCCTTTCAGCACCATTAACTGAAAACTTTCTGTGATAAGGAGATGTTCTGTATTTGTGTTGCCCATGGGTGGCTGTTGAGGATACAAGCTGTGGGTGGTTTGCCTGAGAAAGTGAATTTTTATTTAATTCAATTTTAATGGATGGTGCTCACATCCATTAAACCCTCCTCCTTTCAAACACACTTATTCTGCTCTTCTTACCATTTCCTGCAGCAGCTCTCTAGTGCTCTCCCCTCAGTGTCTTTAATTGTGTTGCCCTGGCTCCTGCACATCCTGAACCCACTGAAAATGTTTCCCTTTCATGGCCATTTTGGCTTTGGGGAAGAGCTGGAAGTTGTACGCACCACATGCAGTGAATAACATGGGATGAGGACACAGCACCATGATTTTACAACCTGCCTTTCATTGGATGATGGTCAGCAATGGCACTTTCCATATTTTTATCGCACCTTAAAAAGACATCATGAAAGAAGACGTCCAGAACTGCTTCAGAGCATGGTAATTATGGTGGGGTGAGTCTGTTCAAAGTGAGAGTATAGGATATGTTGGGAGGGGGGGCTCCTGGCAGTATGCCTCTGGCTGTAGTAAGTGTTCAAGTTAAATAGTAACCATTTTTTTGGTCAGCCCTTGTATTAAGCACCCATTGTTAAGGTGAAGAACGGCTACCTGAGCGTCAGCTTCCATAGCTGCCCCGGGAGCTCCCTACACCCACTCACTCCCTGTCACCTTCTGGATCTGGCCCCACTGCACCCCCTCCTGAGTGAGGGATCCTACTGCCTCGATCCGGGGACATTGTCTAGAAGATTTAAACACATGCCACAGACAAACCAAAGTCAGGGTGGTGGGCCTCAGCAAGGAGATGCGCACGTGTCCTTTGGCAGGGATTCTGTGGGCATTTGTGCTCCGAGGTTCTTATTTCAGCAGCTCTAACTAAATTAAAATGCACTGTGAGGATTAAGTTTTCTCAGGATTACGTTTACATTTACTTTCCATCAGAGAGAGAGAAAGACCCCCAAACACAACATGATTTGCAATTTGCCCTTCCATGAAGCCTTACAACCCCACCCCCCATCTCCACCAGCTTTGACCAGAGATCACCAGCAGGAGGCGCTGACACCTCCCCCACCCCACCCCGCCGCCGCTGCAGGTGTAGCTGGGGCAGGTTCCCCACCCCCAAACCCTCTCCCCACTTCCGCCATGGATTCTGCAGAGGAAGGCAGCAGATTGGTGCCTGTCGGAAATTAAGGTTCCAGCCAATGCCGAGTCTCCTCCACATGGTCACAGTGAAGCTGGTCTCCCTCATCACCCACTCGGTGGTGTGGACGGTGACAGGGCCCAGGGCTGGTTGCCAGCCATCTCCCCTGCACACTCTGCCTGTCGTGTTAGCGCTGCTCTCCTCGGGACCAGAGTCTCATGAGAGCAGCCACGCCCATTTTAAGGGGTTCAAAAGACCTCCATCCAGGTCCCTCCACCAAGGAGTATGAAAAGATTACAGCAGAAAGTGTCACTAGTGCGGTGGCTTCGCATTTACAGTGATTCATTCGTGGGACAAATTCTTAGGGAGAAGCTAGGCAAGAATGCAGAGCTCGAGCTCTGGCGGTGCAGCGCTCCAGGCTGAACTGAGGCTCCCGGGTCCCTTCCAAGCCCAGCTCCCAGCCCTCTGCTGCCAGGGGGCCTGAGATCCAGCGCGGTGCCCTATGCGCCTCCGACGGGGGGCACACCCGCGGGCTCGCAGGCACCCCAACAGTCTCCCTGTCCTCAGTGCCTTTCACGACTCACACAGAAGTTAAATGGAAAAGCTGACCATTTGGAGAGGCCAAGTTGTCTCCTAAGGAAATCTAACCTCTTTCCCTGCCAATTGGGCTCTGAAATGTCCAGGCAGCAAAAGGAGATCCCCACCCCCCCAGCAAGGAACCCAGGGTGGCCCAGGAACAGCGAGATCACGGGGTCCAGCAGCCCTGGCCGGGTTCTTCCTCAGCCAACTCTCAGCAAAGGGGTTGGGGAAATTTCCTCGTCCTCCTGAGAAGCTTGGCTTTCACTCTAAGTTCTAGGGCCACCGAAGGCCATGGGGCCGCTGCAGTTCATGGGGCCGCCGGCCTTGTGGTTCCAGAGCCCTTCATTTCTGGGGTGGCACTCTCTGCCCAGAGCCTGTCCCAGCTGTTTTTTGTGTCCTCTAAGACAGGAAGGGGCGGAGGTCACGAGCTCACTGGGGTGGAGGCAGGCTGAAGCTTCAGGCACCTTCCCAAAAAGCCAGGGCAATTCCCACCTAGGCTTGGCAGGACCCGGGAGCCCTGGGGTGGGAGAGGAGCCCCAGACGCCCCTTCATGAGTGTGGGTCAGAATTTAGTTTTATTCAAGAGAAGACTGCCATACAAATGAAGATGCCACTTCCCATACTACTTTTTAAAAAATGTTTATTAACTGTTTTATTTAAAGATTTTTAACATTAAAAAGAAGGTACACAAATACAGATTATACTATGATAACCAAGGCAGGATTCTACATGACAAAACTCAAAACACAACAAATTTATGAAGTAAATATACTGGTATTAAACAGGATACTTGAATTTTAATCCAGGGTTCATGTGTGTAAAATGATCTGACTAGAGGCTTATACAAAATAAATTATTTCATAAAACAAACAAAATGCCAACTATTCTGATTGTAAACTACCTTATTCCCCTGGTGAGTTTCATAATATGAAAAGAATTGACATGACACATAAAGACTGCAATAAATAGAATACAGTCAAAATATTTGTAATGCAATTTTGCATAAAATATGAACAGTCCATCTTATAACTTACAAATTTTTAAAACAAAAGACCACCCTGAATAACAGTTAAAACCTCACCCAAAGAAAAAAGCTCATAATTTGTATACCTTTGTAAAAGTGGTAAAACTTTCTTGAGAGGAGCCAGGAAGATATCTAGTGAAGTCATTCATCTAAAATTTGTTTAAAAATGTTCATAAAGTTGTAAGTTGCTGCTTACAACATCTTAAAATATTATACCATAAACACACTTTAACTGTTTAACTGCAGGACAAAATAACCTGAAGAAAGTTCTTCTCAAAACAAGGAACAAAAGCCCAAAAGAATTCAAACGTGGTCTCTGTAATAAACATGTTAAACAAATGTCCTGTATGACTCTTTTATATTTCAAAATGCTCTATGGGAAAGAGCAACACTTAGAAACAAGATCATAAATGTATTTCTGACATGTTAGAATTCTCTCTTAATTTATGTTATGATACTGACTTTTGTTTTAAAACAAGTCCCAGCCATTAAGAGATACGTATATGCTTTGGAAATGGACATATGAATGTAAGTATTTTCCTCTGATATTGTCATTATGTTCATACTTAGTTATTTGAAGGAAAGACTATATATGACTACAGGCTTTAGAAAAGTTACATTTCTAATGAAATGTGGCACCCCCAAAAAGATGTTTAAAATGTACTGTCTATTTGAAACTAGATTAGCTAAAATTAAATTGTACTAAGATCATGCCGTTGTAAATTATTTAGAAGGTGATGGTTACTTTTCAAGTTCTTTAAAGATAGTACTAAAACACAAAAGCTATAATATGCAACTCTTTAAATAATAAATTACTCATCAGTAATTTTGTTTTGTTTTGAGACAGGGTCTCGCTTTGTAGTTCAGGCTGGCCCTGAGCTCACTGTGTAGCCCAGGCAAGCCTCAAACTCAGCAATCCTCCTATCTCTGCCTCCCGAGTGTTGGGATGACAGGCGTGAGCCACCTTGCCAAGCATTGTGAGGTGTGGTACTGATTGCTGATGGGTGTGAATCACCACGCCCAATATCATATCATTGTATGTGGTTACCGGGATTGAACCAGGGACCCTGCACTTGCTAGGCAGGCAGCAGAACCACTGAGCTAAATCTCTAACCCACTCATCAGTAGTTTTGATAAAAAATATTTTGAAGACCTCTGTCCCTGAAATGAATTTTACTGTGTATTGCATGTGTTGTCCTACTAAGCAAAAAATTTAGCTAAAGGAGGTAGAACTATAATGTATATGTTTTCTATAAATTAAAAATTGTCACTACTTTTTGGATTTTCCTGAAGAGTTCGTAACCTGGGGTCCTAAAGAGCAAGTAATTGATATAAACATTCTACTTAGTAACTAAGTAAATAACTAAAAAAGTAGTATACGTTCTATCTCCACTCAATAAATGGAAGGCATTTACAAGTTAAGGAATTGCCTCATTGTAATTTAAGTCAAACATAAAAAGCAATTCTATCAACAAAAAATTCAATATTCCCTAATATTCATTCACATATATGTGTATATATATGTATGTGTGTGTATATATATATATATATGTGTATGCACACACACATATACATACATGAGAGGCTTTCTGAACATCCTTTCAAACATCATTACTCCAAGAGCTCAGCAGTCCACATTGAAGCCATAATATTCTCCTTTTATAATTTCTGGAGCCAGGTAATTTGGAGTGCTGCAGAGAGTTCCAGCTGTATCTCCTGGCTGTAAGCCTTTCTTATCCATGCAGAAGTCTGTGACTTCAATGTGCTCTTCTGAGTCTGGTAATAAGTTGTCCAATTTCAAATTTATATAAAGTACTCCTCGCTGATGAAGGTAATTGAATGCTAAACTGATTTCTGCAAAGTAAAACCTGGCATGTTCTCAGGAAGTCTTCTTTGCTACTGCATAAGACACATCATGTGTCTGCCACTGACAGAGTCTAGAATGGAGAGCAGCCTACGCAGGGTCTGGAAGCAGGAGTGCAGGCCAGCAAGGAAAGGATGATTCAACGTCTGCTCCAAAACGCAGTTCTCCGTCTGCAATGATCCATGTTGACACGCTCTTTTTTCACTGCTTTCACTGCATAAAGATGATCTGATTTTTTCTGTTGGACCCACAGTACTTTGGCATAACTCCCTCTCCCCATCACGCAGAGCAGGTTGAAGTCTTGAAGACTTAGGCTCGGTGAAGCTTTACCACTTGCCCAGGCATTCCCAGCCTCTTTCTCTTCATCACCTTGCTCTAAACCCTCATGACCAGAAGAATTCTGTGGGACAGCTGTTGGTGCTGGGTCTGAAGCCACAGCCAATGAATCCACTGGCATCACAGGCTCTGGTGGCAGGGAATGCTGCCACGTGCCACTGTGATGAGTTTGTGGCACTTCTTATGAACTGCGAGTCTATAGCCCACACACTTGTATACCTGGCATCCAGATATGGTCTGTGCAGATGGCACAGTCAGCCCGCTGCTGAAACACTTGGCTTGAAAATTGTGGCTGTTGGCACAGCGCAGCTTTCACCAGGGCCTGCACCTCTCCAGAGGATGGATTTACCTTCTGCTGGACAAGGCCCTTGGGGTTGCTCTGATGTACAAGGTGGTGCATGAACTTAAAGCTCAGGGTTGTTCTGTAGCTCAGAAGGCCTAAAGGCTCCTTCTAACTCCAAGTGAGGTGACACAAGATACAGACCTCCTTTCTCATCTGTCCAATCTGTGATGAAAAGGTGTTTACTGTCCAAATGCCACATATCTCGATCTTTATCATGAAGGCCCTCAACGGAGATGGAATTCTTAAAAGACATTGTCATGATGTCTCTTCCCAACACCAGGGCTGATCGGGTAGAGGTGTGGGTTGTGGAGGTGCCCTCTGAGAAGAGACCACAGATGGGTCAGTTGCCCAGGAAAACTGGCAGGAAGGGCTCGGAGAGCAAGTGCGCCCTGACAGCCGCCCACACTGGGCAGAATCCTGCAGGGCACTCCGTGAGGTTATTTCCCATCGCAGCAGCCAGGCCCAAGGAGACATACATGAGGCCTCTCAGGGTCTCTCTTCAGCCTCCCACCCTGGGCTTTGACTCTAGGTTTTTTGTGTCTAGCTCTGGGGAAAACTTCCCAGAGGTTCTGGGTGTTTCTAGACCTGTTGAAACTTGTCCTGGACTCCTTCTTGCCACTGGTATTTGGGCCTATGGAAGCTTCATGTGGGCACCTTGATTTTGGTAGGTCACTTGTCACTTCTGGGGAGACCTCTCCTGGGGCATTTGTGACTGTTGTGTGGCTGCTGCAATGTGGTCTGAATGGAATCAGCCATCTTCTCAGTCTCTCACAGATAACTCTCTCACTGCCTGGGGTCCTGCAGCTGTGGCCTCACGAGGTGGAGAAGCTCAGCATGTTCAGCTGACTGGCTCCAGCCAAGTGAGCTCAGGATTCTGGGTTCTGTTTAGAGATGTTGCCAAGGAAGTGACGTCACATCCTGGGGTGTGTGGGGAACAATGCTATCTGGGAAAAGTAATTACATAATTGGGAGTATGATGAGGCCACGCCTTCCCACCTGCACTGCAGTTATGCCATACCTGGACCTGATGATTTGACTCCCCATACTATTTTTTACATCTGTTCACAAGAGAAACACTTCTTAGCGGAATTTTCCTTTGATATTGTCATTACATTCATACTTAGTTATTTGAAGGAAAGACTATATATGACTACAGGCTTTAGAAAAGTTCCATTTCTAATGAAATGTGGCACCCCAAAAAAGATGTTTAAAATGTATTAAATGCCTATTTAAAACTAGATAGATTACCTAAAATTAAGATCATACCATTGTAAATTATTTAGAAAGTGATGATTACTTTTCAGGTTCTTTAAATAATGAGATTTTGGCATGCAGTGGCGGTTGAAGTGATATCAGACCATAGTTTACCCCTGTACCAAATGCTGGCAGCAGTGGAGGGCTGTGAGGAATGCAGTGGCCATGCCAGCCAGGCCTGGGCACTTGAGGACAGTGCCCATGGGGGCTGCTGACAAATGTCCACACAGAGCGCACCAGGCGCTGTACATGGCCTGAGCAGCTCAATGCTAGGGGATCTTGTTTTCAGAAGCTGTGCTGCTAAGGAGAGAACCCTTGTCCTGTGGGCCAGTGTGACAGGCTAATTGTGCCCCCTAAAATACACACTGACTCCTAATCCCCACAGCTGTACACAGGGAGGGGGACTTTTGGGAGAAAACCAGGGGGAAGTCACAAGGGCTCCCTGTTACAAGGTCAGCATCCTTCTATGAAGGGAGACCAGAGCACCCCATCACACAAGGGCACAGCAGAGGGGCAGCTGGTTGTAAGCCAGGAAGAAACAACTAAGAACCAAACTCATAGACACCTTGATCTTGGGCTTCCCAGATGAAACCTTCAGAAATTTCTTTTTTAACTCGGTCTCTGGTATTTTATTGTTAGCTCTGACCACCAGACTGAGACAGAGACTGGAACTGAAAAATAGGATGTTGCTCAAACACCTCTAAAGTCACTGGCACAACTTTGGAACAGGGTGACACCTAGAGGCTGGAGATTTGAGGTCTGTGCTAGAAATATGGGCATGAAAGATGATTCTGGTGATGGCTCAGAAAGCTATGCAGAAAAGCCAGTGTCCCTCTTCTTGGAGCATAGGTCACCATGTATAGAAGGTGGCAGGGAGGTGGATGGTAAAGGCCATTCTGCAGAGGCCTCCGGAACACATTTTTGGAATCAGGAAAAACAATCACTGCTCTCAAAGGGTAAGGAGTTAGATGAAATGCTTTTGTGTTCTACCATTCTATGAGAAAAGCTTGCGAGTAAAAAAATGGGACCTTTAGCTGGGATTTCTAGGCAGTGTTGAAGATGTTCCAGTTCCTTCCGACTGCTGACACAGATGGTTATGAGGGTTCAGTGTAAGAGTTTTACATTTTGGGATTGTGTGGAGGCAGTATGCATGTAGTAGAAACTGTGCTTTGAATTTTGATCTTTTTCTAGCTCAGCAATATTCAATCTGGGCAGGACAGTAAAATGTGGCTCCCAGCCACACTCACAGGGAAGCAACCAAGACTCTACAGTGTGCTGTGTTATGAAATGGTTTGGTCCAAGAAACATACTTCTGACACAGGATCTTCCAACTTACAATGGCTTTATCAGAAAGTGGCACACTGAGAAGCATCTGTACGGCAAGATGGGAGAAGAAAGAAATGACTTCAAGGGACTCATTAAGCAAAACTGAAAGCCCAAAGATTCGGGACATTTTCAGCACCTCCTTACTGTGAGAAAAGTAACCAAGTGAACTGAGAGAACACTGAGGATACAGGCAGCATGTGGAACGTGGTCTCGACTCTCTTCCCAGACAGATCTGGGAGCAAAGAAGGGTCACACTAGCAGCAACATTGAGAAGGAGCCAGAAGGAGCCGGAAGGAGTCAAAAAATAGGCTGCAGACATCTGAAAGAAAGAGGCCCAAGAATCTCCAGGTTATCAGAGCTGCCACAATCACTGCAGGCCCAGAGCCCACCAGCCAGTGGCAAGGTGGCTTCCACCTGTGCCGAGGGGAGATCAGTGCCAGGCAGTATCCCATGGGCAGCTCTATGGAGGCAAGGTAGTACCAAGCCAAAGGGCCATGGTACCTCCTGAGCTGTGGGGTGACACTGCCACACCAGTAAGACTGCTGCTTCAGTGAGACTGGAGCATTGATCCCAAAAGGATGTGGAGCCATGAGCTCTGAAGGTGGCATAGGTGTGAGGAAGCTGCCTGCAGGGAAGGGTGCGCTAGCTCTGTGCCAGTCACTGTGGGCACAGAGGCAGGAAGAAGCTAGTCCAGGAGACCAAGAAACTGCAGAGGGGCAAGGTGGCACCATTCTGGGGCACTGATGTCCACACCAGGGCATGGCGCCTGGAGCCAGTGGGTAGAGGTGGCCTTGTGCTGGGCACATTGAGATGTCAACAAAATATTCTGATAGCAGCTTGTACTTGTTTGACAGAATGCTTCAGCAAACTGATCCAAATGGCACAGGGGAGGGAAAAAACCAAACCAAAACAAAAACCAGCCCATGGACCAAGTTTTTGTTTCTGAGAGAAAACACTATTTTAATTAGGACTAACTTTAAGGCCATAAATTCACATACATTTCTCACACTGACTTTTCAAATAGGAAAGAGGTAATTCATCAGCTCATCAGGTCTGAAATGGTTCTAACAAGACTTCGCTGAAACTCGGTAGAAAAATAGCTCAACACTGCATCATTGGCACAGCAGTTGAGGACAGTGGCTTGCTTCTGCCCGAAGTCCTGTCCCTGTCACCAGCCCGGGGCTCACTCATGGCCCAGAGCACCTTCCCTGGAGCTACAGCACATGTCTGGTTTGGCACATATTTTATATTTTGTTTCACTTTCACATTTACAAACTCAGGAAGCCATCTTGAGAAGGTGAGGCAGCCTTGAAGGTGGGCCTAGTTCCCTCCTCCAGCCTGGCCATGCACACAAGGCAGCTGTGAGTGTCACCAAGGCTCAGGGACACCATCCTGTCACCTTGGCCGGCTGGTTCTGAGACAGCCAAGGCCACTCAACCTCAGTGGAGCTGCCTCTGGGCCCAAAAGGCCGCATTGGAGGGTTTATTGCTGGTGAACATGGTTACCCGACTCCTGATCCCTTTGTCTAGCACGGTGGCATGATCAGAAAAGGGCCTCGTGGAGGTGAGGAGACTCTGGGATGGCGAGCCCCCTGAACCCCGTGACGCTGCCATGCTGTGCCCAAGTTTGGTTCCCTCTGGTTGGCGTGTCAGATGGCAGATGTTCAGTTCTTCCTCCCCTCTGAAGTAAATGCTGCAGGAGGTGGGGAGCCCTCAAGATGGGCGGTGTGTGATGCAGGACACAGGGGCCCATCCACGGCAGCCTCCTATGCCACATTCCTTCTTAGACCCCTAGTGTCCCCTGCTCAAATGGAAAGAATCTACCCCTCCCTCTTGTCCCAAAGCTGTGCTGGGTGAGGGCAGCTGGCACGCAGAGCCTCAGAAAGGACAAGCGTCACATGGTGTGGTTCTGAACAAATGGACCAGTGGCACCTCTCTGTGGTTACCACTGACCACCACAGAACCAATAGGTACGGGAAGTCTGGTTTGCCTCTGTGATTTCACCAGTGCCAAAGGAGCGAGGGGTGTCACCCCATGACCCAGATGTGATCATGCACGAGCTTCAGGAGTGTCTGCTGTTGCTCCATCTCACCTTTGTTGGGTACCTTCTATTTCTGCCATTCAGCAATGACTAATATGCCCACTGTTCTAGCCTGGACAGAAACAGATGTAACTCCCTCTTTGACAACAGCTACACTGTGTCCCACCTCTCCCAGGAAATGATAGAGCCACATGTCCCAATGATACGGGCTAGGTGCACAGAGCCTTTGGCATCCTACACCTAAGCCTGGATGAGCCACCAGGCTATAGCTTCACTCTCCCGCAGACCAGACCCAGGGAGTCTTGTAAGCAGTGCAGTGGTGAGAAGTCATTCCTGTGCCCAGATCTCCACCTAGGCATCTCACACTAATAAAGATACTGCATTCACAGACCCCACATTTAATTTAGCAAAAAATCCGGTTTCTGATACCCAAAGAGCTTGAAGTCCCCCTCGAAGCGGGCATATAGGCGTCGGATGTCCCGCTTGCTGATGCCCAGGAAGTAGCTCTGGACCTTGGTTCTGTTATACACGGTGATGCCCAAAGGGATGGTCGGGTAGGACACCAGGTGGTCAATGCCAGCTTCCCGTAGGATGTATGGGGCATCCTCCTCCAGTGTCTCGTGGTGTCCGACTACACTGTACTTGATCTCACAGGGTGCACACAGTTCCACATATGTCACCCAGTGGATGATGTGGTCCCCAAACTGAAGGTCAAGCCATCTATGGTTCGGGTCTCCCAGATAGCGCACAAAATCTTCAAACTGGATCCCCCGGGTCTCTGTGCGGTTCTTCCTGTATTTCCGGATGATGCCCGGGGCAATCACATGCCTGTACCAAGGTTCAAACCGGGGATTGTGCACAAATTTGTCCTTAAAGGCAGAAATGAGTCGTTCGAAGGGATCTCTCACTATAAAAAACTTGAAATATGTTTTCAATCTAGGAAAACAAACAGGTGGTTAGCTTGATGTTCCTAGAGCCTATGACATAGGGTCTTAGTGCATACATTCATTCACATGCCTCCCACCAGTCTCATGTACTCCTAAGTGGAGATTTGGGGAGAGATGGGATCATGGGCATGTGATGGTGACCTGTCCACTGATGGGTTTAGCACAGCTCTAGGTGTGGATGATGAATTAATGAAGAGGGAAGACCCATCCTGGTTGTGGGTGGCACCAGTCAATAGGCTTGCAGCTTTGATGGAATAAAAAGGGAAAAAAGTAAGGCCCTACTACTTCCTGCTTGCCCTGCCATGGACTGCTTCTCCTCTGCCAGGCCCCTCTGCCAAACCACTCCATCTTGGAGCAACTTACTATGGACTAAGACCTCTACAAACTGTGAGCTGAGGCAACCATCTCCTCCTTTAAGTTGTGTCATGTGTCTGTCCTAGCAATGAGGAAATAACTAATATAGAAGGAAAGCGAAGTGACCGCTACCCACGGAACCCTCACTAGATCAAGTCCTGTTGGATCCAGGGCTCTTTTCCTGGAATTCTGTCATAGATCAAAAAACAACTATCCCAGGTCACCACATTCCTCCCAGAACTCCCTAGGAGGACTCTGTAATGAATGTTTTATTGATGACTAGAATAACTCATACCTTTGAGAACTTCTGTAAATTTGGAAGTCTGAGTAAGACAGGATTGACAGAGGCCACAGAAAGTCACTCTGAGGGGCTTGTTTTCCTTTCTTTCTGAAGGGCCAGAGTTTCGGAACCTTTGTACTGAGCTAAATCCTCAGGCTTTTTTATTTCTGATTTTTGAGACATGGCAATCTGCTCACCTCAGCCTGAGTGCTGGGATATAGGCCTGTGCTATCATACCTGCACTCATGCTTTTTTTTTTTTTTGGAGACAGGTTCTCACTTTGTAGTTCAGGCTGGCTCTGAGCTCATTATGTAGCCCAGGCAAGCCTGGAACTTAGCAATCCTCCTGTCTCTACCTCCCGAGTGCTGGGATTACAGGCCTGAGCCACCATGCCCGGCACTGTGGTATGTGGTATTGATTGCTGGTGGGTGTGAGTCTCCACGCCCAGCATTGTATGTGGTTACCGGCAGGCACCAGAATCAATGAGCTAACCCTCTGGCCCCCACTCATGCTTCTCAATAGGATTGCATAGTATTCATGGAAGGCATGGTGGTAAGGCTAGAAAAAATGTCCTGAGATTCTCACAAGGCTCAGTCTGCACCTGTGGGATGCTTGGCTCATTCATGGTGGTCACTTAACCACCAAATCAGTGGCCCCATTCAGTCCTCGGACTGAAGCAAGTTCCAGTCCACAGCAAGTTATCCGGAGGCTGGTGCTCAGGACACTTTCCCCAGATACCTCCGTGCCCCTGCTGCAGACCCTGCTCTTACCGCTTCTGGATCTCAGGCTCACTGAATGAGGAGAGGCGTGGGAGGCCGTTCTTCTCATGGTCATGTACCACGTTCTCCGGGATCTCTTCAATGGACGGAAAGGCTCCTGGGGAGGAAATGGGAAGATGCCTTGGTGCCTCAATGTGGCTGCTAAAGAAGCTGCCTCCAGCTTCATCTCAGTCCCCATGTTCACTCATGTACCATGAACTCATGCCTGAGTTCCAGCTGCTCCCGCTAGCAGCATGGAGAGGGGAAGACAAGCCTTGGGTAAGCCTTGAGCCAGGCAGAGGAAGACAGGACAGTGGAATGGAGAAGGGAGAGAGAAATACTGTAGTGTCTAACCCTGGCAAGGCTGTCATGGCTAAAGCTGTCATTAAACAAAGCTTGGTACCCTGGGAAGCTGAGACAGGAGGATCTCAAATGTGAGCCCCACCCAGACAACTTAGCAAGACCCTGTCTCCAAATAAAAAAGAAAAAAAAGGGCTGGGATATCATGCAGTATGAAGGCCTTCAGTTCAATCCCCAGTACCACAAAATAAATAAATGAAACAGGAAGAAAGCTCAAGGCCTGGGAACAAAACTCCTAAAATCAATAACACCTATTCTCTAGACACTGGGGAGATGCCAGAAGGAGAGGCCCACTGAACATGGCGCCCACCACAATGCCGTGGTCCCTGTCTGCCCTCCCAGCACAGCGGCCCCAGGCTGGTCGTGCTTCTTGGGAACCCTCTGTGCAGCCTGGCCTGGTGACCGGCAAAGGTGTTTGGTGCTAGGAAAACCCAGCTATGGCGAGGAATACTGCAGTCTCTGGGAACAAAGTGGGGCATAGGCATGTCACGTCACAGGAGCAGGACAGCCAGGGTGGGGCTCATCCTGGGGCTGGGAAGATCTTTCTCCTGCTGGTGTAGACAGTCATGATGCCAGGACAGTTCAGCCGGGCCCCCTAATGCCTATTTTGGGCCAATCTTGTCATCCTGGCATAGAACCACCTCTCTTAGGGCCTCTACCCAAGTGATGGCCAGATGGCTTTGAAAGAACCAAGGGCCAGTGAAAGAGCCCGCTCTCTCTCTTGGGGTCAGCAGACCCACCAAGGCAAGTCCAGCAGCCACAAGGGCACCCAGTGCCTGTGTGAGACAGGCAAACCTGTCCCTTCGTCCCACCTGTTTTCACTCTTTAGGAAACCAGAGGGGAACAGACATTGGAAATGCCTGTGCTGGTTTGGAAATAAGCTCAAGACTTCTAAGAAGTGCTTCTTTGGGAAGCCATAAATTGGACAATAAAGGGCTTCTCAGAACCGGTTTCCTTTTCTTCTCCGCAAGCATCTGATTGTGGCAGGTACTAAAGTCATGGAAGGAAGGTTCTGCTTTTTAAAAAACTAATTTGATCGGGCCGGAGGGTTAGCTCAGTGGTTCCGGCGCCTGCCTTGCAAGCGCAAGAACCTGAGTTCGATCCCCGGTAACCACATATAATGCTGGGTGTGGTGGCTCACGCCTGTAATCCCAGCACTCGGGAGGCAGAGATGGGAGGATTGCTGAGTTCGCAGCGGCTTGCCTGGGCACCACAGTGAGCTGGGGCCAGAACTACAAAGCGAGACCCTGTCTCCAAAAAGCAAAAAAAAAAAAACTAATTTGATCATACCATGTTAGTTCAGGCTGGCCTTGTTGTGGGCCTTTTTGTGTATTCCTTGCTTTCAACTGATTGGGAATCTTGCTCTTCAATCACTTCACAAACCCAGCCCGAGTCCCTGTGGAGAGGGTACAAGGTGGCCCACACCAGCCTGCAGCACCAGGCTTGGACTCTGTACCAGGCATCCTACTGCCATGAGTCCAAGTGAAGCTCTTTTCAAGTGCATTTTACCAGCCAGGACCCACCATTCCCCGGGTCAGTGCTGACCACATGGACTTTAAACAAACAAGCCCAGTGTGTAAAGAGCTGAGCAGTCAGAGCTGCAGTGTTAGAAGTCGCTCTGCATGATCTCACTGGTTCCCAATAAACCCCACACTTCCTGAGCCCATTTAAACCTCTGAACATAGCTGAAAAGAAGGCACAATATCTTTCTGCCCAATGGGCACAGAACTCTCGGTCTGTGGGCGATGGACTCCAGGCCCACCCATTAGGGTACCAGGGTCACGGGATGTGGGGGGCTTTTTACTGCAGAGGGACAGGTGGGGCCAGAACAAAGGACTAACAGGATTGGAGCAAAGGTCAGCGGGGTGGGCACTGGCCAGTGCGGAGACCCCTGTGAAAAGTGGAGTCCCGAGTGTGGTCAGGGTCTCAATTAACCCCACCGAGGGTGGGAGGGTAACTCTGATTCAGGAGTGGAGCATCTGCCCAGCACGCACAGGGTCAGGGCTGATCCCCGCACAGTGGAGGGGTGCAGGGGAAGAATAGGAACAGGAGAGAGAAGAGGATGAGGACAAAGAAGAAGAGTAAACAAAAGAAAATAAATTAACTCCACAGGCTTCTGCAGCCTGAGACTCTCTGGAGGGCCTAGCTGCTCGAGTGCTCTCCCAGCCTCATGCCCAGCAGTGTCTGCCCCTGACAGATGTTCCCAGCAGCCCGCAAGGCACACGCACCATTGAGGACAATCAGCACCTTCTTCCACTGCGTGTTGCCCACTTTGGGAGTCTGGCAGAAGAGAATCTTGTGCTTGTCACAGACAAATATTCGGTCCAGTACGAACTTGGAGACAGGTGTGTGCGAGAGATTCCTCAGGGCCTCGTCCCTGCACATGTTCTGGATGAGCTCCAGGCGCTCCAGGTGGACCAGGGGCTGGACAGGCTGCTGGTCTGCGAGCATCCTCCCTGTCGGCTGTTGTGGCAAGAGGCAGAAGGGACACAGGGATCGTGGGGAACCAACAGGCGCCATCGCTGCTGGGCCATCCTCTTCCCTCCCTCCTGTTTCTACTTCCTGCTGCTTCTGGGGCCTCTCTCTTCATCCTGTCCCCTAGGGGGCTGTTACACACAGGACAGCGATATGTAGCTGCTCCTGCGCACTCCTCTGGGCAGAGGTGACTCAAACACTAGAGAAGACAGGGAAGCTCCAGTCCCTGGACAGGGTGGCACCAGGAACGGTCCCAACATGAGGGGACTGGAGCTTATGCTCCACACCAGCTCCTCC